>PVJS01005975.1:49147-61929 GCA_004027185.1 Glis glis | reverse complement strand
GTCTCTCTGGGGTTGGCGTCTCTGGCCCGGGTCTCTCTGGGGTTGGCGTCTCTGGCCCAGGTCTCTCTGGGGTTGGTGTCTCTGGCCCGAGGCTCTCAGTGGGCATTGATGCTGGTGACTCTCCAGTCCTGGGTGTCAAGGCAGCCCTGACCCTCTGGGTTCGCTGGGCATTTCCTGGTGGGGCTTTCTGTGGAGGTTCCCCTCCTGTGGCAGGTTTCTGCCTGAGCCTCCGCTTGTCCACGATGTCCTCTGAATCCTTATGTGTAGCAGCCAGGCCCTGCAGCTCCTGTAGTCTGTGCACCTGCAGAATTCATGCCAGGAGGTGCTGCCACCTTTCATGGTTTGGGCCTTCTATACAGTGGCTTGAGATGAACAAGGGCCACTTGAGCTCAGTGGGGCAGCAGAATCGCCTTGCACTGGTGGAGGGAGGGTGTGTGGGGTGGGAGTCCTGCCAAGGAAAGGAAGGTCCTGACTGAGGCCCGCTGGCTCCCTGGTGATGGCCTGGTTAGAACCTGGGATGCAGCAACCCAGGAGGTGAGAGGAGCCACAGAGGGAGAGACCTGGGCGTGTCACCCCTGGAGCTCTGGGAAAGCGTGGAAAGACATTTGCCATCAAACTCACAGGGCAGGGCTGGGACAGTGAGGGTCCCTGAGCGCACTGTGGACGTGGGGATCCAATGTCACATCGGAGGGAGCTGGGGAGGGCAGCGGCCAGGCACATCTCCAAGGACGGGCAGAGGGAGGGGCGTCAGTTCCTGCAGGAGGGGCCTCTTGCTTCGCTGAGTGGAGAAGACAAACTGTGGCTGAGAAGGAGGAAGGAAGGGGCGGGCAAGCTGGGCAGGGAAGGGCCGTGGCAGTCCCAGGAGTCACAGCCATCATTGTAGAAGCCATCAGTTTGGAGACTGAGGGGCAGAAGCAGACAGAAGGTGAGAGGACAGACGTGGGGCAGGTTAAGAAGAAAAGAAAGAGAGGGCCTCCCTGGGCTCCTTAGAGACATCCACTGTGCGGCCGACAGCAGCTAGTTCTGCCCCAGGTGACCTTCCATCCACGCCTGGTCCTCTCACTTGTAGCCAGTGGGGCCGTCCCTGCCCGGACCTTTGCCACGAGGAGGCCGCACCAGGCACACCAGGACAGGACAGCGAGGTCAGCCACAGCCATCCACCAGGAGCATCCTGTGGTGCCAGGGCTCCCATTCCACCACTGAGGGGCAGCCCCAGGTCGGTCCTGCCCTGAAAAAAAGCATCAGAGGGCCCAGAGGCCAGAGACTTGCCTCGTGCAGCAGAGAAATGGGGAGCCAGCCTGGGGTAGGAGACTGCAGCAACCCTGCCTCTGGGGTGAAGGCCACTATTGGCACTGGGTGGGACGGGTGGCAGCCCAGGGAAGGCAGCTCCAGTCTGCCCTGCTGCCCTCCATGTTCTGAACTCAGGACCCGGGCAGGCACCAGGTAGCATTTCCAGGCCAGGGTCTTCTCCAGCCCCAGGCTCACCCTTGGCACCATTGTTCTCCACATAAATGCTGGAGGCAGGGCGCCTGCCCTTCCCGCCTGCGCCTAAGATTTCATTTATTTAGCTCTTGACAAATCCCATTGTCCCAGGGTTGACGCTAAGTCAGCTGGCAAAGCTTCAGGAGAACGCCCCCAAGGCCAGTCAAAGGACCCATGTCCAGAGGCACAAAGCCCACCCTCATCCCGGCCCACCTCCAATAGTACACATGCCAGGGACGGCCACAACAATGCTACCTAGGCCCTGGCGTTCCCAACCCTAACTACAGGCCTCGTGCTATTAAGATTAGGACGCTAATCCGGGCTTCATCTCCGGTGCTTTGAGGCCACTTTTAAAGGTAATTCAGAGTGTCCATTGGAGGGCTCAGGAAACAAAACCTCGGGCAGGAGCGACCTTTGATTCCACTGGAAGCTCTGCTAATGCTCCGACAGGTGAAGCCTTTAAAGTTAGCCTTTTCTTCCTCCCTGACAATGCTGATTGATAACACAGAGCTAATCTCCCCCTTTGTTCCCAGGGGGCAAAGGTTCCAAGCAGCCCCTTTTGAAAGTGGGTCTTTTAACTATGCAGTGAGTAAATCGTAACAGGGGACCCAGGTCCTGGGATTAGTTCCCCCAGGACACGCTCCCCTGGGACCTCAGTGACCGAGGCCATCCTGGATTGACACGCTTCTCCTGTACCTTGGAAACTGGGGGAGTCACGCCTGCCGCTTCTGTCTGGTCTGAAAGATCAACATTGGGGAGTTTAATTATCTGCAGCATTCACCGTGTTGCTCTGAACAGAAGTAAGTCACTAGGAAGTCAGAGTGGACCCCAAGTGTTCAACCACATTCTGCAGCCCGGCTCCAGCAGTGGCCCAGGAGCCTCCAGCGCCCTCTGGATGGCCCAGGTGAGCGGCCTGCTGCAGAGGCCCCATCCCAAGGCAGCTGCCAGCAAGCAAGGGCATTTCCTAGGATGGAAGGAGACGGTGACACCCACCCTGCGGGGCTCCGGACGTGCTCTGAGCTGTCGCCATGGGAAGGTGGTAGTGAAGGGAGAATGAATGGCGCAGAGAACCTAGGAACCAGGACGGCCATGTCTGAAACGTTTATGTAGGACAGAAGTATCAGTACAAACAAGTGAGGGAAGGACACTCTGTTAAAAAGCAATCTTGAGCCGGGCGTGGTGACGCACACTTGTAAACCCAGTACTTGGGAGGCTGAGACCGGAGGATCCGGGTTCGCAGCCAGCCTCAGCTAATTAGTGAGCCTTCTGCAACTTAGTGAGACCCTGTTTCAAAATAAAGGATAAAAAATCGGGCTGGGGGTGTAGCTTGGAGGTAGAATGCCCCTGGGTTCAATCCCCGGTACCACAAAAAAAACAACAAAAAAAAAGCAATGTTGACGTGACACCAAAAGCCAGCAACAAAAGAAAAACCAGACCAATTAGATCTCATCAAAGTTAGGAATGTTTGTGCATCAAAGGACACAATCAAGAAACAAAAAGACAACCCACAGAATGGGAGGAAATATTTACAAGTCATAAATCTGACAAGGGATTAATATCCCAAATAAATAAAAAACTCCTACAACTCAACAACAGCAAAAATAAGAACTAAAAAATATAAGCAAAAACTTGAATAAACATTTCCCCCAAAAAGATATAAAAATGACTAATGAGCCATTAAAGCGGTGAACATTCTTAGTCACGTGGTAAACCAAATAAAGACAATCATTGAGAGGGCACTTCACAACTAATAGGATGAATATAATGATAATGAGTTTTTAATGGAAAATAAGTGTTGGGGAGGATGTGGGGCGAGAAACTTGCCTGTCACTAGAGGAATGTAAACTGGGGCCACTGCCATCGGAAAGTTGGTGGCTCCTCCAAAAAACCTAGAATCATCACATTATCCAGCAATTCCACTTCAAGGTGTACCCCAGGGAAGTGAAAGTGGGGACACAGAGAGATACTTGTACACCCATGTTCACAGTGGCATATGTCGATACCCAAAAGATGGAAACACAAATGTCCATTAACATGAGCAGCGAAGGACAATATGGCCTCCCCATACAGTAGAGCATGACTCAGCCATAAAACTAGTGAAACCCTGACACATGCTCCAGCGTGGACAGACCTCAGAAACACGCTAAGAGAAAGAAGACGTAAAGGACCGTATTGCATGACCACTGTGTGAGGTACCCAGAGCATGAGCAGACCTTGGAAACACGCTAAGAGAAATACACAGACATAAAAGAGTCCACTTGTGTGAGGTACCCAGAGCATGAACAGACCATGGAAACATGCTAAGAGAAATACACAGATATAAAAGGACCATATTGTATGACCACTCATGTGAGGTACCCAGAACATGAGCAGACCTTGGAAACATGCTAAGAGAAATATGCAGATATAAAAGGACTGTATTGTAAGAGTCCACTTGTGTGACGTACCCAGAACAGGCAAATTCACAGGGAGAGAAAACAGGAGAGAGGTGCCCAAGGGCTGAGGGAGGGGCGGTGGGGAGGTGGTGTTTACAGGGTACAGAGTTCATGTTGGGATGATGAAATCCTGGCTAAAAATAGTGGAGATGGGTACGAATCATTATGAATGTATTAACACCACTGAATGATGCACTTAAATGGTTAACGTGATAAAGATGAATAGGTGTGTGTGTGTGTGTGTGTGTGTGTGTGTGTGATACATTTTACCACAAAGACAGACTTTACCACATCTGATGCATTGATGAGCAGCCTGGGCCAAGGCTGGCTTCTCAGTTTGACAACACAGGGAGGTGACGTGAGAGGTCACATTAGGGGAAAGTGTTTGCCACCTTGCTGTGAATCTAAAATTATTCCACAACAAAAAGTTCATCAAAAATAATCATTTCTGTGAACCAAAATAGAAGAAGATAGTTGAAGCATGTATACCCAACAGTATTAAGACAGAATTTGAAAGCATTCCAACAAAACAATTTCTTCTTCCCTCGGATTGGCAATTTTGGTAAGTTCAAAAACATTGGTGTCTGTAAAGATGAGAGGGGGAAGTAGGAACTCCTGCACACTGTAGGTGGGGACACACGTTGGTTCCATAGTGAGAGCTGAGGTGGCCGTCACACAGGCTCCCACAGGAAGATTCTCCAGCAGGGATGTCGGCTGTGTGGCCAGAATCTCCCCGGGACAAAAGGAGGATCAGTCAGCTGAAAACAGCCAACTACCCGCGAACAAATCAGCAGCCCTGAGAAGTACGGATGCCGATGCTGCGTGGAGATTAAAGTCAGAATACACACACCAACTAGATAAATGCAGCAGGAATCTGCAAAATATTTAACAACCAATGAGCCACAGGCTCCAACCCAACAGACCAGAGGCCTGTCGTGATCTGCCACCTGGACCGGCGTGCACAGCCGAGCCTTGGCCCTGGGGATCTGGGGTCTCACCGTTGAACGCTGATGATTTTAAGACTCCACAAGGCCACAAAGTACTAAATTCTATTTTTGGAAAGATAAGCAGGTACACTTAAGCTATACAGTAGATAGATAGTAAGTCCTATGTTTTCAAACGTTATACATACACACACACACACACACACACACACACACACACACACAGAATAGGCTGAGCTCTGGGAATATGTGGAAAGGATCCCAGAGGGCTCTGCTGCATCCCAAATGTTTGTTTATTAAAAATAAAGCAGTTGGGGCCGGGCATGGTGGCACATGTCTGTAACCCCAGTACTGGGGAGGCTGAGACAGGAGATTCTCAGGTTTGAGGCTGGCCTCAGCAACCTAGTGAGACCCTCAGCAACTTAGTGAGACCCTATTTCAAAATCAAAACTAGAAGGGGGCTGGGCATGTAGCTTGGAGATAGAATGCCCCTGAGTTGAATCGCCAGCATCACCACACAAAAAAAGTTAAAGCAATTGTAGCCAAATACGAGGCTTGGTGGTAGGGTGGCAAGTGCACAGAGGTGCCTCATGTTATTCTCCATACTTTTATGAGAAAAAATGAATAACCCCCCATGGGGGGGATCTACTCTGAGGATTACGCGATGCCTGCTGTTCCAGCCAGCATTCTCACGGCCGTAATCTAAACACCTGACCATGTAACGCAGAGGAAAGATTTATTTTCTTACAGTTTCGGGCTCAGTCCATGTGAGGCTGGGGACCAAGGATCTTGGGGCATGGCAGTGGGAGGCAGAGAGAGGAAGAGCACATGGGCTGTGCTCCTCACATCTGGAGGCTGGAAGCAAGACAGAGCAGGGGGAAGAGGAACCATATGTAATCCCCAGGGCTGCACCCCCAGGGACCCACCTCTGGCCACAGCCTACTTGCCTACTGGATACCACCCAGGTAAATCCATTACACTGGATTTATCCACTGTGGGATTACAACCCTCATGACTCCACTATATCAACCCTGAATACTAACAAATGAGCTCTTTAGGGGACCTTTTATATCTATAACACCTGGTCTATGAATGACACAACCAGTTTTGAAGATCTTTAAGCCACACACCAAGAATTATTTTTCCAAAACCATAGAAATAAAAGGACTTAATATGGATATCAAAATCATTCTAAAACTCATTGCGCTGAATTAGATTAATAGATGTTTTTTAAACAGTGAAGATCAAACCTTTTCAAATCTGTAAAAACATGAACTTTCAGTGCAAGATTTTGGATGTGCTAGTCCTTGGTTCCTTTTTGCTATTCATGTTGCTGTCACTGTTTTCAATGCTGGGCCTGGCCCCCCCTGCCATGTGTCCCCCCGAGCCGCTCCAAATGTGACCTGCACGCTCTCACGCTGCCCAGGCTGCTCCTCCTGCACGGAGGCCCCACCCCATCTGAGCATGACTGAGCGGGGATGTTCTGGGGCTGGTTTGAAGGCAGGCGAGGCCATTTAGGCTTTGCTGAGGACCCTCCGTTTGGCCCTGGCTCTTGGGGCCACGGGCTGGCACTCAGAGCAGACACTCCAAAGATGGCCTCGCCTGCTCTCCTTTCCTCTGCTCCATGGTTTCGGCTGTGGCCCTGGGTGTGACTCACCGAGACTGGCCACGGGCAGAGGCCTGAGCGTAAGGCCCTGGCTAAGAGCCAACACTGGGGCAGAGCTCTCTGCTCCACCATCTCTCACTCAGTGGCTCCAGCTTCTGCCTCCCCAAGGCTGGGACCCCAACCGACTCCTATCAGGAGCAGCTCCTGTGTGGGACAAAGCCAGGAGAGGGGCAATCCCAGGAGAGAGGAAGTCCCTGAGCCAGGCTGTGAAGGACCCGCCTGGCACATGGAGCAGGCAGGAGGGGTCCGACCATGGGGCACACTCAGAATGCCACACTCAGGGCACAGGCTTGACCAGGGGTTCTATGTGAAGTCTGAGAACCACATAATAAACTGTACACCACTGTTATAGTAAGATATAAAATGTCCCCTAAAGAGCACACTTATTAATATTCAGGGTTGATGTAATTGAGTCATGAGAGTTATAATCCCAGCAGTGGACAAGTCCACTGTAATGGATTTACCTGGGTGGTACCCAGCAGGCTGGTGGGGTGTGGCTGGAGGAGGTGGTCCCTGGGGATGCCACCTTGGAGATTATATATGGTTCCTCCTCCCCCTGCTCACTGTCTTGCCTCTGGCCTCCATGATATGAGGAGCACAGCCCATGTGCTCTTCCTCTCTCTGCCTCCTGCCGCCATGTCCTGAGATCCGTAGTCCCTGGCCTCACGTGGACTGAACCCGAAACCATAAGAAAATAAATCTTCTTTCTTGCAGGTTACATGGTCAATTTTTAGATTATAGCTGCAAGAATGCTGGTGGATCACCATCTTTATCTCTATTTTATAGACAAGAACCTGCGGCTCAGAGACAGACTGTTCAAGGCTCTGAGGCTGCGTCGCCACCCTACCAGCACCATGCCAAGTTGCTCATCCACAGAGCATGTGGACACTCAGAAACATCCAGGGGACGGCCACTGGACCCCAGAGTCCACAAGCCAGCCGGGCAGCTGCAGGGCTTTCACCGATTCAGCAGAAAGTGCACAGATTGCAGTCAGACAGACCCAGGTTCAAATCCTGACCCACTCTGCAAGACAGGAGGTCTGAGTGACTTGGCCAGCTTGCTTCCTCCCTATGAAATGAAGATAACAGTATGTAGCAGAGACAGCTGGCTCTCCACCACAAACCCCCGCTGCTTCCCATAGGGCAGAACCGTGGCCAGCAGATGGCCTCCAGCCGAGGATGCAGTCCCAGAGCAGATCAACAGACGCAGCCACAGGCAGCATAGCCTCGTCTAGAACGCAGGCACCCCTGGCTGGCACCATGGCAGCCATGAGCCCAGCCCCCGGGCTCTCAAAGGCCAGGCTACCTATATCGTGCCCTTCACAGGAAACGTTTGCCAGCCCTGCATGGAGGAAGCTACCTGGGCTACCGTGGAGCCGTACGCTTCCAGCGTACTGGCCCGCCAAGCTGAGGAGATGTTTGTTACAGCGCCCGCTCACTCTGTGGGTGTCTACAGCGCGGCCTCCGGCCTCTACCACACATCGCTTCCAGCCACTATGGCAGAGAAGCATTCTCCCAGTCCCAGGAGGCTCACTTTTGTCTAACCTAGGGCTGGGGCACAGAACAGAGAACACAGGGCAACGCTCTTCCTCACCCCGAGGCCTCTGGGTTCACCCCGAGCCCCACCCTTCACCTTGGCTGAGCGGGTAAGCACCCCGGGTGCCCGCTGGGCTGTGTCCCTGGCCAGAGCAGCCACTGTGGACCAGGGGACAGAGCAAGGCGATGCCCTCTCCTTCCCAGGGAAAAGTGGGTTAACCATGGTGCTCGGGCCGCCAGTCACACCAACCCTGGCGCGGAGGAAACCCAGGCACCTCGGGCTTCACGGAACAGATTTTGTTTTGGCAGTTGAGGTGACGGCTGGCAGGAGTCGGGCGATCTGTGAGTTGGAGTGCAGACTAATGATGTGTAATGACTGAGGCCGCTTGGCCGCAGACGCCAGGTGAAGGCGAGCAGGGGCCCACGCTCCCTGGCGGCCAGAGGCTGCTGTGTACACAGCAAGCCCAGGAGAGAAACATTAACTAGACGCAAGATTTGGATCATCTGTCTTATCGTTGCTTTGGGGAAAGTTTATCTTGCAAACAGGCCCACCTGCTCTCCTTGTAAAACTTTATTTGGGCTATTAGGAGGCGTGTTATCATGGATTTATTCAAACATTCCATTGAGGAGCTGGGAGCCCTCGAGGAGAGGAGTGGGTGAGCAGGAGGGCAGGCGAGAGGGAGGGCAGGCTTCAAAGGTCGCCAGTGCTCAGATTTGGAAACCTCTATGTCCCTTGCCTGAGAGGGGGTTCTGCGCCCGAGGGGTGCACCCTACAGATTTCCCACAGCCTTTACAGGAAGCTTGGATGGAATCAGGATGCAGCGGCCTCCACTCCTTGGGCACATATCTGCCAGGGAAATTATTTTAATTTGCGACAAATGTTTCC
This sequence comes from Glis glis, assembly GCA_004027185.1. Lineage (NCBI taxonomy): Eukaryota > Metazoa > Chordata > Mammalia > Rodentia > Gliridae > Glis > Glis glis. The sequence goes on along the minus strand of PVJS01005975.1, from coordinate 52,981 downwards.
AAACTCCACTCTCCTAGATGAAAGCGTTGCCACCTCATCTCCGCTTCTGCCAGACTGGGTGGTGAGTGTGTGCAGGGAGGGCTCTGCCTCCTGGAAACATAAACAGAAGATGCACACGCTTTACATAGTCCCTTGGCCTGCACCAAGGTGGCTTGTCTGCTGGGGCTGCCTGGCAGACGCAGCCCGGATCCATCCGGAGGGGTCTGATCTGTGTGAACTGTCCCTAAAGAAATTCAGGCCCAGGGCAAAGACTTAGGCTTGTGACTGGAATTTTGTGACAGTATAGGATTTCTTCACAAGATCCTAATGCACAGAAGCTGAGCCCACAGGATGGTCTGATTGAGTCAGGTGCTTTGTGTATCTAATGCTTGGTAATACATAGAAAAAGAAAAATCATGTTAAGTGAGGTGAGATGGCACACACCTGTAATCCTAGTACTTTGGAGGCTGAGACGGGAGAATCACGGGTTTATGGCCAGCCTCAGCAATTTAGCAAAGCCCTCAGCAATTTAGTGAGACCCTGTTTCAAAATAACAAAAAAAATAGGGCTGGGAGTGTTGCTCAGAGGTAGAATCCCCTGGGTTCAATCCCCACCTGTACCAACACACACACACACACACACACACACACACACACACACAAAAGGAAAATCATGTTTAAATCCATCCTTCCAGAGTCCATAAAATAAAGATATCCAAAGCACAGAACTCACTAGAACTCTGCAGAGCAGCCAGCTGCATTCACACTGTGCGGTGCACACTGTTTTCATGATGGAACAGCAGCTATGTGACGCACAGAAACAGCCTGTCTCTTACTGCACCCTGCAACAGAGCTGAGCACACAGTAGGACGTCGACGCAGAGTTGAGCACACAGTAGGAAGTCAACACAGACCCGCTACCTCCTTTATAGCTCCTGTTAAACAACTCCTCGGAAAGTGTGGAAGCTACTGTGTTCTGCTGTTTCTGGCTGCGCTCAGCCCTCTTCCTCCTGGACATGCCACCTCCCCACTGGGTCAGAGTGTGCGCAGCTCACTGGCCCCAGCTCCTGTCGAAAAACACTGTAGAGAATGCTGCCCTTTCTCTATGGCCACGTCCAGTCCTGCCCAGTGTCGCAGGGCCCTGCATCAACTATGCAACATATACGTGACCTCCTTTAGGAAAGACCAGAGAATAATGAAGGGATATGCGGAGAATCAGCAGTCAAGAAACCCTGGAAGGTAGAAAACAGGCCACGCCCCAGCGCAGCTGAATTACAGAATCCTGTTGGTGTTCCACCCTTTTGAAAAGCGGTAATGTCGAAGCTTTAAGTCTCCTGCTGTCAGGAAAAACACTGATTGGTTTAAGCGAAATTGGTTGTGAAGTGAGAGTTCAGATCACAGTGCTGGGCTCCATCTGCGTTTTGCAGCTCTGGGTGTCAGATCTGTCACCCCGGGTCACCACCAGCCAGGAAGGTGTGGTCCCTGTGTGGTCCCTGCCTGGCTGCCTTATGTAGGATGACTCAGGGGACAGAAAGTGCCCTCCATTTGGCAGCTTGCAGTGTGAAGTCCTTTCCCACCTCCCTCCTTCCAGGAGTGCCTACTGCCAGCGTCATCTCAGAGGGGACAAATGAGTAACCCAGATGTCGGTGTTCCTGGACCACGGAGGGCACCTTGGGGAAACACGCAGCATCATAAGCTGGATAATGGTGGTGACACTGGGGTCCTCGATGCCGACACGCTCACGGCTCTCCCCACTCTACACCATCCCCGACACTGTTCCCTGACACGCACAACAGGGAGATGGCTCCCTGTGAGCGCGGGAGGGTGCCTGACCTGGGCCACACTTCTGCTCCTGGCCCCCAGTCCCACAAAATCAAAATGTGATCCCTACATGAAAGGCGATAGACAGATGAGGACGTGGTGCTGCTTTAGGAGACGAGATGGACTCACCCTCCCTCCCCTGCTCCCAGCTGTTTCCATGGCGACCAGAGCTCCCGGCCACCTAAGGGATCCGATTTCTCAGGTGCTTCTCCCTCGCCCCTTATCTTATTTAAGAACAGGTCTAGAAAGTGAGCAGCGGGTCAACCTAAATTTACTGCCCTGTTTATCTAATCCATTTATCTATCCACCTACCTACCCACCTCACTCACCAGCCATACCCACCTGCTTTGTTCAAGAAAGGGCTTAGCTTGCGCAGACTGTAAATCAACCTTCCTCATTGAAACAAGTGTTCTTTTTCAAACACAGATTTTAAAAAATGTAAGTTTTTAAATCATAGCATGATCATAACTCTTGAGTTTTTTCTGCTTAATGTTTTGTTAAATGAATTCAAGATGCTGTTGAATTCCAAATGCTTAAGAAAGCAGTATATTCTTATGAAAAATCGGGTTTTGAATAATACACACTACAAAGGACAACTAAATATAATTGCATGTCGATATGAAATTCAAAAACTTAAAAAGTAGGCTCAAAAGCTGTTTATGGGTAATTTATCTTTTAATAGAGTCAAAGATTTTAAAAAATGGAATAATTTCCATGGGAGCTGAAAATACATTTGATAAAATTCAGCATTAAGAAACTTAATAAAATAGGATTGAATATTTTCTTTCTTTTTTTTTTTTTTTGCAGTACCGGGGATTGAACGCAGGGGCGTTCTACCTCCGCGCTGTGCCCCCGGCCCTATTTTTTATACTTTATTTTGAAACCGGGTCTCACGAAGTTGCGGAGGGCCTCACTAGGCACAGAGAGAGAGAGAGAGAGAGAGAGAGACAGGGAGGGAGAGAGAGAGAGAGAGAGAGAGAGAGAGAGAGCTGAGGCTGGCCACGAACCCGGATCCTCCGGTCTCTGCCTCCCAAAGTACTGGGATTACAAGCGTGCGCCACCATGTCCGGCCCGAATATTTTCTTAATGTAGTAAGCTATTACCTTAGCTTACTCAGCCCAAAAGAAAGTATCAAGAGAAAACCTGCCACTAATAATAAGAAAACCTAGTAAGAATGCAGGTTATAAAACTAATACACAGAAACCAATAGCTTTGGAAACTATAATGAAGGAATTACCCCTGTTTAGTTAGCAAAAACAAAAAACAAAAAACAAAAAAAAGGATGCAGTTCCTAGGAGTAAAGTTAACAAGAAAGTTAAGATCTGTATCAGAAACATTTTTAAATATCTCCCAAGCTTCATATAAGAAAATTTGGACAAATGCAAGGACTATGATGTTCTTGAATAAGTGGACTAAACATTGAACAATGCCATTTCCCCTGGATTATTTTATGAAATAAAGCACCTAAATAAAAATAAAAATCGTTTGAAGATTTTTTTTGAGATTGGGTCTCACCATGTTGCCTGGGCTGGGCTTGAACTCCAAACCCTCCAGCACCAACCTCCTGAGTAGCTGGGATTACGAGCATGCACCACCACGCACAGCTTGTATTTTCTTTTTATTGTTTCTGCTGGGAGAAAATTAGACAATCTGATTCTAAAGTTCAAATAGAAAAAGAAAGAAGCAACTATAGGAGAAACCCCGAAAAGAAAGATCAATGATAGGGGAGCAGCCCCCCTGGCTGTCAAGCACGGACGTCCTCCTCGCCAAAGCGCTGCTGTGCTGGGTCATGGACAGACACACAGCATGAAGAAGAGCGTAAAAAGCACTGACAGCCGGGCGTGGTGGCGCACGCTTGTAATCCCAGTACTTTGGGAGGCGGAGACTGGAGGATCCGGGTTCGCGGCCAGCCTCAGCTCGCTCTCTCTCTCTGTCCCTGTCTCTCTCTCTCTCTACCTAGTGAGGCCCTCCGCAACTTCATGAGACCCGGTTTCAAAATAAAGTATAAAAAATAGGGCCGGGGGTGTAGCGCAGAG
>PVJS01005975.1:0-49047 GCA_004027185.1 Glis glis | reverse complement strand
AATGTCCAAAATAAAGCCAGAAGAGGACTAACAGAAATCATGGACAAACTGCTTTATAGTTTTGGGGTTAAAAGAAGACTTTTCTAATTAAAACTGAAAATTCAAGTATTATAAGAGAATTTAAAAATTCAATCACATAAAAATATAAACTTTCACATGAAAAGTTACTAGTGGCAAATTAGGAAATCAAGATAGAATCTGAGAAAAATGTATTTTACCTCATATTACAACCCATGCCCTTAATATACAAATAGCTCCTAGAAAACAATAAGAAAGAAAAACGTCAAGAATTAAATAGTAAGCCGGGCATGGTGGTGCACGCTTGTAATCCCAGTACTTTGGGAGGCGGAGACGGGAGGATCCGGGTTCACGGCCAGCCTCAGCTCTTTCCCTCTCTCTCTCTCTCTCTCTCTCTACTTTGTGAGGCCCTCTGCAACTTTGTGAGACCCGGTTTCAAAATAAAGTATGAAAAATAGGGCCGGGGGTGTAGCGCGGAGGTAGAACGTCCCTGGATTCAATCCCCAGTACCGCAAAAAAAAAAAATAAATAAATAAATAAATAAATAAGAATTAAATAGTAGCCCAGCATGGTGGTGCACACCTGTAATCCTAGTACTCGGGAGGCTGAGACAGGAGAATTGCAAGTTCAAAGCCAGCATATGGTAATTTAGCAAGACCCTGTCTCAAAATAACAAGTAAAAAGGGGGGATTCGAGGGTGTAACTTAGAGGTAGAACACTTCTGGGTTCAATACGCACTACTAACTACTAAAAAAAAAAAAAGAATTCAATAGTTAAGTAACCAAAAACTTTAAATAGATAGTCCGGTGAAAAGAAAATAAAGAGATGCTTAACCTTATTAATAATAAGAAAAACTATTAGATTGATAGAAGCAAAAATTCTTTATAATAGTCGGTTAATAGGTACTTTAGATACCTATTAGCTATAGATAAATAGGTACTATTACACATTGGAAGGGTAAATTTTATAACCCCTATGAAGGATAATTTGGCAAATCTATAAAATTATGTAACTTCTGACCCAGCAATTTCACCTTTAGGAATTGATTCTAAAGATATGTGCAAAATGACACACATGATGTTTTTCATATGACATTATCTGTTATAACAAAATACTTAGAGTCTGTTGATAAGAAATAGTTATACAATGTAATACAGAAGTACTATGCAGCCATGTACTAATAAGGGAGATTCTCCTATATATACCCTTTATCAAAAGATCAAGGTGTAGCTTAGTACACATAATATGCTATTGTGTGTAAAAAATAGAGGACGAAAGAACACAAATACTCATATTTGTTGGTATATGCATTAGGAAACTCCAAGGGTACACAAGAAACTAATCATATCCTGGATGTATAAAGAGTTCCTAGAAATCAATAAGAAGGGATTTCTAACACAGAGGAGTGTAGAGAAACTGAGCAGAGGAAGACACGTGGAAAGCAGGCTTTGTACCGAATGCCTTTATGTGTGATTTTTTTCTTTCTGAGCCATGAGAATCCTGACCTAGTCAACAATTTCAATTCAAAAATCGAATCTTATAGAGTAAAATTATCTGTTTCTTATTTAAACATTGTCTTTTACGCTTGAGGCCTCATATAATAACGCTTATCTTCTAGCTGGACAGGTGCCTTTTGACTTCATAAGCCAATTATTCTAGCACTATGGACAACTACAGAAAAGGACCCCACATATGATGTGGTTGTATTTACCAGTGGTTAAGTCAAATTGCTACAACGTGTTTCCTGCAGTATGACTCCCCTTTCCTCTTTCTCTCGGTCACCTTACGACTTAACCACGCTGTAAGCCACTTTGCAAGCAATTCCCTGGAACCCGGTACTCCGCCATGTCTCACAGCTCCTAAAGCCCCTTGCTCACCACAGTCCCCGGGAAGCCGCAGTACCCTGCACCCGAAGGGCGAGGTTGGCATTTCTGGATGTCACCTTGGCGCAGCGAACCTGGGCAACACACCCACATGGTTTGCAAAGGAAGTTCAGGGGTCGAGCATGTGGAAATACTGCCTCTGAGGAAATTAGCTCTCCTGCCCCGGATGCAAGACCCAGCTCAAGGGAACTGGAAGCTACCGATTTCTGCTGGGTGGAAAAGCATATTTCTTCCACCTGCTCTATTCCTGCCAGATTTTAGCCCTGGCAGAGCTGTTTTAATACAGACATTTGCAACCTGCCCTTGCTTTCTTTCCTGGAACCAGCCAGCAGCCAGACAGGAAAAAAGCCAGCGCCAAGTCAAACTGGCCATCCTGGAACGCCCATTCGTAGCAGCAGAGGCTGGGCTGAGTCCTCGGCTGGGGAAAGTGCAGCCGCTGACCAGGGATCTGACCCATCCCCCCGCCTCCAGACCTCCACACGGCCGGGTTCGCCCACAGCCCAGGTCCCAGGGGGGCTCTGCTGACCGCAGCCCACTCACCTGCCCCAGAGTGGAGCCTGCCCGGGTGCCTGTGTGGATTCATTCCTAAGGTGCTTGGAGTCAGTACTGTGCACAGTGGGTGAAGGGGTAGCACACAGGGCTTCCAGACCACACCTGTTCCCGTTGCCATGGTTACAGTGACTCTGTAGCCACCTGTGTCTCCTGGCTCCTCACCTGCCCCTCAGGTGGCCCTGCCACCCCCGGCTACCACAGCCCTTGTCCTTTACACGGGGCTGTGCCTCGACCCCCTTCTCCTGGGCTGGGAACCACCCTGGCCGTGGGAGCCCGCTAGCCCCTCCCCAGGTGTCCCTGCTCCGGCGACTCCCTCAACCCCATAGTCATTCTGCTCCTATTCCCTGGCTCTTCCTGCACAAAGCCTCCCGATGGCCCCCTGGCCAGGTTGGTGGGCACCTGGCAGCAGCAGGGACGGGAACCTGCCCCCGCCCGCTCCCACACAGCTGGGGGAGCAGCACCTGCCTGCAGAGTTTGTTGGACTGCTGCTGAGATGAGACTCTGCAGGTGTGGGCCCTCGTCTGAGCCATGACCTGTCAGCAAGCAGCAAACTCCGGGGGCCTCAAGAGCAGCTGATGTGGAAGCTCACCCTTCCTCTGCATCCCCAGAGAGACAGCAAGGTGGCAGACACGTCATTATGTACGTTGGGAAGGAGTGGCCAGAAAGAGGTAATAAGCATAGACATTTAATCTCAGACTTGCACATCCATCTGACCCGCGGTCCTGACAGCCCCCGAGACGCTATCTGTGGGCCTGAGCCCTGCGTCTCTCTGCGCCTCTAGACTCACAGGCTCACAGCACAGCCACTCTGAGAAACACAGCTGTGACCGGAACTTAGAATCCTTCGGCATGGAGACCAGTGACCCCTCAGGACTACGGGAGGCAGGGCTCTCAGGAGTGACGGGGCAGCACTACAGATCTGGGACTAGGTGCTGCTTCCTGCAGTGTCTTGAAATGCAAGGCCTTGGGTTCTGGGGTGCTGGAAGATTCCATGTTTGCGCCTCAGAATGGGAGCTGGGAGGGGAAGTAAGGATGGTGCCGCACACAAGGGCCTGCCATCCCTCAGCGGGCGCTCCCGCAGCACCTGCACATGGCCAAATTGCAGGGCAGCGACTTTCCCACCGTTTGTCTTCCTGGAGGTGTCGCAGTGCCCCACAGGCACCCGAGGGAGGCCCTCACACCTTGCTGCTTCTCACCCCAGCAGCTGTGAACAATCAAACACAAGGCAAATGCCCCTCCTGCCGATTCATCAGAAGCCGTCACCACCAGCCCAGGCCCACAGCCATGCCTGCGACACAACACGGTGGCCCAGAGGAAGCCAGCCTCAGCTCTCCTCCTGTTTATGAGAAATGATGAGAAATAGCACTCCTAGAGAAACAACAAGACACTGGAGTTAGTGACAGTCCAGGTGGAGTCTGGCCCCGCATGCAGTGACCTTTCATGGTGGACCAGCAGCCAGGGCAGAGAAAGCTCAGGGATTTCGCTCCTCACGTCTCAAGTGGGGAGTGAGAATCACCACATCTTGGGGGGGGGTGCTAAAGTGGGTTTAGTCATGGCCTGGAGTTGCCATGTTCACCTTACCAAGCTGTGTCATAGGAAGGAACAAGGAAGGTCCACCTTGACGGGCCTTTTCAATAAAACTAAAGACATGTGCTGTGTTGGAAAGCAGCGGGGCTGTGGGGTTCTGGGCCCACCCCCGGCACCTGGCAGGCCTGCCCTCTGCTTTGACGGCCCCTCCTGGGCCCCCTGGGATGGCAGTGACGTGGCCTCAATTCCAGTCCAGCTTGGCACAGAGGCCTGGCCTCTGAGGCCTGGAGTCAGCTGCCTGGTCAACCGGGTTAATATCATGTCCTCCCCAGGTGGCTAGGAGGACTAAGTTTTCAGATCAGAATGCTTGGGCTCACTAACCCACCCATCGTCCACCAGTAATTATCTCGGTTCAGAGGAAATGACAACAAGGCTCCCGAGGGCAGTGTGACCAAGCACAGGAGGGGAGGGCGGGTGTCACTGGGCACTGCAGACCTCCACCAGAAAGAGGAGGCCAGAGAGAGGAGTTCCGGGCTCTCTGGGCCCAGGTTTCTCCCTCTTAAATGGAGTTAATAATACTGTCTGTCTCGGGGTATTCACAGATGAGAGCAATTAACAACTGCAAAGTGCTTTGAAAGTAAACGAGCTTACTGGGAAGGGTGGTATTTAATATTTATAATGATAAGTCTGTGCTTATAGGCTCCACAAACTATAATCACTGGGACAGGGCTTCGTTTTATGATTGGGTTTTTTTTAACTCAACGTAAGATACTTTCATTTTAAGGTAATTAAATGATGTGTCAAAAGTATTTCCCCCATCCATCCAGGGTCTTGTTCAGAAAGGCGTGAGATATGATGGTAGATCTGTTATAAACAGCCCCCAGTGCACTCACATTGACGCCATATTAGCCACAGTCCCTGGGGATCCTCCTGATGCTCAGAGCACTGTGGCCAACACAGTGATTTAGTTTTATTAAAATTATTTAGTGTGGCTATAAACCAGACCACAGCCACTCCCTTTTGCCCAATGTAAAGAATTTCCTTTGACAGCCCATAAAAGCCGTGCACAAACGGGCCTTCACACGCCCCCGGAGGCCACGCCCTCCTCTGCAGCAGCTTCTCTCTTGTCCTAGGCAGATTTACTGCATGCCGAGGTGTGAACTGGGAAGATGAGCTGTTAGGAGACAATTTCCATGGCACGTCTGCACCCTGCAGTTCTCGGCAGCCGGTTCCTTTAAACAAAGGGCACTGCCTGCCTGTGCGTCCGGCCTCTGAGCTGCGGATGGAGTGTGCAAGGCCAACGAGCTGATGAGGACGACCTGGACTCCCTCCCGGGGCCACCACAGGCCACCCTGCCATCCTCCTGCAGGATTATTCATAGGGTGCACCCCCAAATCCAGGCTCCCCTCACGGAGATGGAAAAGACTTGAGCCCATACCTGTTCTTGCCTCTCGAGACAGGAATAATGAGTGGGCATCTCGCTTATCAGGGGAGGGCAATGTTCCGTGGTCCTCATTCTGGGCCCTTCCACTCTCCCCACCGAATGGAGCCTGAGCTGCATTTGCAGCCAGAGGGAAAAGGAAAGACACATTTCCCTGAGCGCCTCTGCCTCCCTCTGCCTCCCTCAGCGGCACTGCTTATCAAAGGGCGCCACCTCGTGTCTCGCCAGAAGAGACACAAACACAAGCACATCAGGCCCAGAAAGTTCCCTCCATGGGACTCCACAGCATTGCACCCCAGAATCCAAACTTATGCACAGAGTAGCCTCTTCCTGAAATTGCTGAAAGAGCAAAATGAGAAGTGGTCCCCACCGGCCTCCTCGTCAGTCAGCGGCGCAGAGGACACAGGCAATGGTGGCATTTCCACTGACAACCCTGTCTAGGCACACGACTTGTGCGAACACCACACACACCCTATAAAGGGCGTGGGTAGATGGGGCGCTGCCACAGAGCCTATGCTCAGACCCACACTTCGAAGGCTCTGCTTAGCTGAACCAAAAGCTGTTCTCAGCTGGGATGTGAGTGAGAACGTGAGCCGGGCAGCCACGCCCCACCAGCTCATTCACACACGGCCGTGCAGAAACTCTGAGATGGGTAGAAGAGCGGCGAGTGTGCAAGGGATATTCTGGTTGCAGTCTTAAGAAAAACATTCTCTAAGCACACAGAGGGCCTGACTCAGGTGGAGTGAATCGCATCAGCCTTCCCTCCCAGCCTAATGGAGCCATCGGGCTAGAGCTCATGTTCACTGAAGCTGTGTGTCAGGACTGGGCCAAGTGCTCCCCGTGTCACCCCGCTGTGTCCTCACATCAACCTAAACCCGTAACATCCTTAGCAACTTTACAAGCCAGCAAGCCAACTTCCCGGGGCCAAGTAACTTGGAGCCCCACAAATGTGGTGCTGGGCTCCAAGTTACAGCTCGTGGGCCTGTGGCCTTGCCCGCCGTCTTCCTCCCGCCAGGTTGGACCGGGCTTCTTGGTGGCCCTCAGCCTTCTGTCTCTGTCACAGGGCTCGTGGTGGCAGTGCAGACCTACTGCAGGCTTGTCAAGGGGACTCACTTGCCTCAGGATCCAGGAAGAGCTACCTGCACAGCCCCAAGACAGACGAGCAGCAGAGGCAACTCTCAGCTAAGGGGCTTCCTCTCAGTGGGGTGTGTGTGTGTGTGTGTGTGTGTGTGTGTGTGTGTGTGTGTTACTGGGGATTGATCCCAGGGCATTTTGCCTCTGTGCTACACCCCCAGCCTTTTTCGTTGGTTTTGAAACAGGGTCTTGCTAGATTACTGAGAGTATCACTATGTTGCTGAGGCTGTCCTCGAGCCTGTGATTCTCCTGTGTCGGCCTCCTGCATATTGGAATGACAGGCGTGTGCCACCACGCCCAGCTTCCTCTGTCTTTGCAGGCAGTATGCTGCCCTTCTAGCACTGCAGGCTCCCAGCCCTGGGTCTTCCTCAACTACCAGCTCTACCCTTTCTGCTCCTCAGAACCTTGATTCCAGAACTCCCCAAGAGAAACTACATGGGGCCAGTTCTTCTTTTCCAGCACTACCTCTACCTGCTGGCAGCCTAGGGACAGGCTCCCTGAGCAGTGACCTGCACGGGCCCCCTCCACGGCATCCTGTCTGGACCCTGAGGCTCTGTCCACTCAGTCAGGATCCTCCTGAGGGCGTGGATGTGGCTGCACCAAGATGTGTTCAGAGTAGATCTACGCACTGAAGTGCAGACTCTCTGGGTAATAACCTTTTTTTTTTTTCAGTTTGGCTAATTTTTCTAGAATTGTTTGAGTGAAGCAGACCCTGTACACTCCAATCTCATGGCCTTCTCCTGATTCTACTTTCTTTGTAGAACTGGCCAGACTCTGCCCTGCATCAACCCCGAGCAGCTGCATGGACAATGTGGGCTGGAGGCCAGAGCCAAGACCAGGCCTTGTCTGTCTGCGCATTCAGCCAAGGGCTCAGTGCCTGGTATGCAGCACACTCGGCAAATAGTAGAGACAAAGCGAACTTGGACACGCACCATCGGGTGCCCCTCTTCTGGTAGGTCCAGCAGGGAGCAGCCCAGGGGTCCTCCCTACCTCCCATCACCAGGCTGCAGCCACACCCTCATGTATTAAAGGTGCTGGGTGGCAAAGCCTTTGTTCTTGGTGGGAAACACTCCAGTTAATGTGCTAACTATGCCAGAAGGTAATCTTTAGTGGAAAATGACAAATCATGTAGAACTCATGGTAGAAAGAGAACACCATCATTTAATTACTAGCAAAGTGGGCTCAGAAGAATTATCATTAGTTGTAAAAACTTGGAGACAGGACAATGGAAAAAGGATATTCTCATGAGTCCAAGTAGTAAACCATATCTTAGCTATTAATTACAAAAGAGACATTTTATAATGAAGAAATCTGGTCTTCATTTTCAAATAGAAATCAACTTCACACCACAGTAATGGAGCAAACCCTAAGCTACTCATCTAGCAGAGAGAAAATAAAAAGCAGACAGGTGAGCAGCCTTCTGGTCTTCCAGACCGCCTGCTGTGGGTCATCAACTGTCAGCAGAAAGGAATCCCAAACCGTGGCTCCTGCAGGAGGACTGAGCAGCAGCACCTGCAGGAAACAAGGTGAGGGCCTGCCCCTTGCAGTCAAACTCCAAGTCAACCCATGATGAGGGCAGAGCAGACTTGCGAGTGGACCTCGGCGGTAACCTGATGGGCGCAGGCGTGTCTGCAGAGGGAGGTGTGCTCAGGAGCAAGTGGGGCAACGGGAACAAATCCAAGGAGGAGCGGGGAGGCGCTGGCAGGAGCAGGGTACTGCCACTGGGGACAGCGAGCATCCCGAGGGCCAGGACAGCCTGAGCACAGACACGCAAAATCTGTGCAGAAGGCGGCACAGTAGCTGCTGTGGACTGTAGTTGCTGAGGCCCAGCACCAGACCCCCTGCACCCCACAGAAGGCACACCGGGCCCAGGGCTCCCAGGTACGTCCCTGACTCCCACAGCAGCAGCTCCTCTGTGCCTCACAGGACACAGCTCCCCACAGACCCAGGCCCAGGAGCATCTGGGCTGGCTGTCACTCATAGGCTCCGCTGGAGCACCTCCCTTTCTTCCATGGCCTCCACCAGGCAGAACTGTGTCCCCCAAATTCATGCTGGCCCTGACCTGACTGTGCAGTGGCCTCTAGTAAGTGGGGTGGTGTGATAGTTGGTCTGGTTTGTCAACTTGACTCACCCCAGATCATGTGACTTTGGTTGTGTAACAGCAGATTTAACCGGAAGTCCTGCCCTAAATGTGGGTAGCAGGGTTCTGATAGGTGCAGGACTTGGATAAAAGGAGAAAGCCACGTAGAGGGAGCCGCGACTCTTCCTGAAGAGAACGCATCTGCTTTCATCTGAGATCGTCAGTCTGCAATTTTGCCGTTTCTTTGAGCTTCTTGATCTCTCGTCTGGGATCGTCGGCCTCCAGCCTTCGAACTGAAGCTTCGCTGTCATTTCTCCAAGGAGTTTCCTTGTCTTCACATCTTGGACTGGACTGAATTGGTGGTTGCTTCAATCCTGGGGCTCCAGCTCTTGGACTGCCCGACCGGCTGCTGATTCCTCTGACTCTTCACGTGCAGTCGGAACTTGGGACTACATTGTAGGCTGATGTAATAAATCCCCTTTTCATATGCTCATTCTGTTATCTAGTGAACCCTGACCAATACAGGTGGAGATGGCTTGACTTTCTTGACACGCCCGAGGAAGAGCCATGTTCAGAAAGACTGGGACCCTGAGTGTCCTTGGTCCTGTGAATGTGTGACGAGGGAAATCTAGAAACCGCGGCAGTCTGGAACCCCCCCCTTGGGCGGGCAGGGACAGTGGGGAGCACCATAATTTCAGTGGCTACTGCATCACTAGGATGATGGGAGATGGAATGACCTGAGAAGTGGAAACCACACGTGGCTCCTCCATGGGAAGAGGTCGTACAGGATGGAGCCACCAAACCCAGACGCAGCAGTGGCAGGCCGGCCGTGGTGCCCAAGGACTGAAACACACGGGCAGCCTCTAGTCACCTTGCTCTGCAGAGCCAACATTTGTCCAGGCCTGGCAAGCAGACTCCAGGACATCATGCACAGAGGGCCCGGCCCACCCAGGTCCAGGGTGGGGCCGTCCACAGACCCAGGCCTCTCACACAAAGGCTCCCTCGGTCTGCCCTGTACCTTCTCTATAGGAGCTGTGATCACCTGCGAGGGCCGCTGTGCACAAGGAGGGAAGTGCCCAGCTGCTAAGAAGTACTGGAGACTCAGCAGCAATTCTGGAGGCCAGCCGGCAAGCTCCGGCCCATGCCAGCCTCGCCGGTCCCATGAACGCCACTTCCTCAGACCTGACGAGGGCTGGAATAGCCTTTGTCACTGGCGGAACCCCACGTTACTCCTAACCCCTGAAGCCAGGTCTACAGCAGAAGCCAGCACAGGGGCCTCTCCTCTAAATAAATGCAAAAGCAACGCCGCTCTACTGGAAGGGTTTCAGAGCTTAGTTACAGGACCTATGTCACTTGACCTGTGCAGAAAACAGGCGGATCTTGGTGACCATGGACTGCCACACACTTCATCAGACCTCTGGCCTGCAGCAGAGGGCTTCCTCGTACCGCCAACCCACCAGTCAGTCTGCAGGGTGGTAGCACTGCTGCCTCTCGGTTCTTCAGTCCAATCTCGACACCCCACGGGACATCCCAATAGTCCGCTGGTGATGCAATGCCCACAGCAGACAGACCTCAGATGTCTTGGAGAAAGACACAGACTCCAGAGGGTGGGGCAGAGACCGCATAAATAGGCAGAGGGTGCTGCCTGGAGGTTTCTAGGGTCTTGCAACCTGGGAACACTTGGACATATTCCCCAAAAGGAAGGACAGGCCACCTCATCTTGTACCCACTACCACCAAGAAAGAGGCAAGACCTTCCAAGACGCCCTGAGGCCTGGACTACCTTGCAGGGAAGCCCAGGAGTGGAGACTGGCTCAGCCTGAGCCCCAGTGGCTCTGCCCACCCCACCAAACACTGACTAGCCTCCCTGCCCACCCTGCCGTCCAGGAGCTCTCCTCCACGTGGTCCTGTCAAGAGCAGGGGTATGGCCACAGCGAAGACACAGGCTTCTGGGTAACAGCTAATGAAAAGCAGCCATCCCTTCCCCCGGCGAATGCCATGAAGATGGAACCAAAATCTGCTGTAGCCCTTCGCTGACCACAGAGGCCAGCCTGAGGTCACACCAACTCAGGCAGGGCAAACCAGAAAGCTGCAGACACAACTTGAGCCCTGAGGGAACAGGCCCTGGAACCCACCCACCTTCGATGTCCACTTTGTAGGCTGTTAAGATCTCGGGTTTTCTGTTATAACCAAGAGCACCCTAACTTGAAAGTATCTTCATAAGACTACTTTACTTGTGGATTTCTTCGCTAAATGTACTAGCATTTGTTTCCTCTCACTAAACGTCCAGATTTTCACCAAGGCTGTGTGTGTAAGATGGACAGCCTCACTCCATTTGTTCTTGCCATGGCTGGTGTAGGCCACCAGGTTTTCAGTGTACTGCAAGACCGACTTCAGGAACCTGATGGAAAAGAGAGGGATATAACGGTGACTTACATTATTGGAATTATTCCCAAGGTCAAATACTACTTAATTTTTGTGGACACAAGAAAAAGATATACATACAAAATGAAAACCAGAGAATACAAATGATAGGAAGACCAAAGTTCTGAGAGCTAAATGCTTGAGCTAAATGCTGAGAGCCAAGTGCCACTTGGGTGGGCTTCTAAACACTCATGAAGTGCAAGTTCCTTTCCACACACTCTCTCAGATCCAAATGTGATATGTTTAAGTGATGGAACGTAATCCCAGAAGGCTCTCAGGGCCACCTGGATTAGGCTGACACAGAACAGGCACAAAGTACACGTGAGGACAGGTGAGCATGGCTCTGAGCCTATGGTGTGACTGGGACCCCTCCACAGCAGCTTCTCTCCCACAGGACACACACGCCTGCGAGACAGCTCCTGCTGTCAGAACATTTTCCTTAAAGATGTTCATCAAGCTGGATGCGGAGGCGTCCAGCTGCTTGGGAGGCTGAGGCAGGAGGATTGCTGGGCAACTTAGCAAGGCCCTGTCTCAAAATAAAAAATAAAAAGGCTGGGGGTGTAGCTCAGTGGTGGAACACTTGCCTAGCACGTGCAAGGTCCCAAGTTCCATCCCCACCCCACCCCCAACAAACACACACACACACACACACACACACACACACGTGCACTCGCGCGCGCGCGTTCATTAAAATAACAGCAAGTTATCTCTGACTTATAAGAATAAATGCCTTTCTTTTTTTTTTTGGTAATGGGGATTGAACCCGGGCCATTCTACCTCTGAGCTACACCCCCAGCCTTTTTAACATTTTTTATTTTGAAACAGGGTCTCCCTAAGTTGCTGAGGCTGTCCTCACACCTGCGATCCTCCAGTCTCTGGCCTCCAAGTGCTGGGATTACAGGACAGTGCCACTGCCCCCAGCTAAATGACACTTTTACTTTTTCAGAGATCTCCTCAAGATTTCCCAAGTAGATTAGACTTTTCTTCAACTTTTTATCTTGAGAATTTTGAAACTTAAAGAGAAGTTAAAAGAATGACACAATACATGGGTGTTTTGTTTGGGGAGAAGTTCTGCACCGGGGACGCTTCTCAATGCCGGATCCACTTTGACTGTCGCTGGGGTGCTACTGAGATGAGCCTGTTCCAGGGCACAGGACTGGAGGAACCCCGGCCCTGCGCCAGTGCCGAGCCCGTGTCCCATGTTCCTCGTGTTCTCCATCCTGTTCCCACGTTCACTGTAAAGCAGACGTGCCTGCACCTGCAGAGCCCTGGCTGGAGCCTCAGGGCAGAGGGCGGCTGCCCCGGCAGAGGCTGCATCCACGTGGCCCTGTGCGAGGGGCCACCGCCCTTTTGGAATCCATGGATGTGCGTCACACAAGGGTTACCCTACTTTCAGATCCCTAGATCTGGGTGCTCCTGAAAAGTGGACTTCCCAAATTCAAACCTATTAGTTCTGTACAACGAAACCGGCTGGCCACCTTGCAGCCCAGACTCAGGATCTCTGCCTGAGGTGGTGTGGGCCTGCTGAGGGTGCTGCTCCACCCACCCCAGTCTTCACCCAGCGCGGGCCTGGACACCGAGCTATGTCTGCACAGACTGGAGAGTTCTGAAAGGACTCACACATGAACCACATTCGATTTTGTGATGTGTGTCTACATGAGTGTCCGTCTCAAAAGTTTGTTCAGACTCATCAGCACCAAAACCCACAAACAACAGCAGCAACAGGCCCATCAGAGTCCATGAAGCTTAAAAAAATCACTAGAAGTCGGGCATGGTGGCACACGCTTGTAGTCCCAGTACTTGGAAGGCTGAGACCGGAGGATCTGGGTTTGCGGCCAGCCTCAGCTACTTTGTGAGGCCCTCCGCAACTTAGTGAGACCCTGTCTCAAAATAAAGAATAAAAATTAGGACTGGGGGTGTAGCTTGGAGGTAGAATTCCCCTGGGTTCAATCCCCAGTACTGCAAAAAAAAAAAAAAAAATACTAGAGAAAAAAACCAGGAGTGAAAATCACCCACACACGGTTTCTTTTTTAGCAGAATCTACTTACTTCAGATACTGCTGATATTCATAAGCACTTTTTCCAAGGACAACATGAATGTTGACCAATTCCAACGCAATGAGTAGTAGAATCAAGTACAGCACAGGAGACAGAAGCCTAATACTGAAATTGGATAAAAGCAGACAAAAGTTCAACAAACAGAAGCATTTTCTACTTTCATAAGGAAAACGAAGTTTCACTTAACCAACACTTCTCTTTTTTTATCAGTACTAGGGATTGAACCCAGGGGCATTCTACCTCTGAACTATACCCCCAGCCCTATTTTTTATTCTTTTTTTTGTGTGTGTTACCGGGGATTGAACCCAGGGGCATTTTACCTCCGAGCTACACCCCCGGCCCTGTTTTTTATACTTTATTTTGAAACCGGGTCTCACTAAGTTGCGGAGGCCTCACTAAGTAGCTGAGGCTGGCTGTGAACCTGGATCCTCTGGTCTCAGCCTCCCAAGTACTGGGATTACAAGCATGCGCCACCACGCCCGGCAAACCAATACTTGGGTGGGTAAAATCCACCCCCTCATATACCCAACTTATAAACATCAATTTGAAATAGTAGGCACTATGCTTTGACAGTAAGGGTTAGAGCCGCGTCTGCAGCCACCACACCTGCTCAGCATGCGCAAGTAGTTCTGGCGCTGTCGCGAGTGCAGCCTCCTCTCCACCCACTGCCGGTGCCTCAGCTGCAAGGAGGTGACCACCTGGCCAGACACGCGCTGGCACTGGGAGCTGATGCTGCGGAGCACAACCAGCACCTCCAGGACGCTGCGTGGGCAGAAGAGAGTGGGGACGTGTGTGCTGCAGACAGCGTCGAGCAGCCGGGGCCACCTGCAAGGACAGCACGACCTCAGGGGACACACGACCACCGAGCCTGGCGGCCAGCTCTACGCCTGGTCCACTGGCCTGCAAACCCAGGGCGAGGGCCAGCAGGTGTGCTGGGGGGTGTGGGGTGTCTGCCAGCACAACAGGCAGGTGTGAAGAAGCAACGTCCACCGCATGAAGAGGAAACGTGTGGAACTTCAGTGGCCAGGCCGGTCCTCGCATCAAGATCACCAAGCCTTTTACTAATTCTTTCTGGGGTGCTGAGGGGGGGTTCCAACACGACCACCAAGCTGGTAACGCGCACAACAGGAAGCAGCTGAGCTGCTCTCCCAGTCTGCTCTCCCGCTCTCAGAACGCCCTGCACTCACTTCTCAGTGGGAAGATCGCCCACGTCATCACAAGGACAATGATTCTCAGGCAAGTGGTCACACAGCTCACACACAATTTTTGTAACTAAGGAGTTGCAGGCATTTGCTTCAGAATTACCTTCCAATCTGAAAAACAAAATATTTAAGATGCATGACAATAATTAAAATGCCCACAATGGTGCTAATGCAAAATAATGGCTGATGTTCAACAAACAATTAATCTGAAACTTAGCTTCCCCAAATATAAAATGAAAATAACCACCATAAATATAAGTGTAAAAACAAATGGTACAATATGCTAAAAGCAACACACTATATAGACAAAAGACCTGCGAATCACCCAAGGGTTACTCCCACCAAAAGAGCTTATCTGCTGTACCTCCAAACTCCTCACTCCACTCTCCCCAACCCCAGACTCCTCTAACTGTCCACTAAATAACTCTGGGGGTGCTACTCCCTCCCCAGCTCCAGACTCCTCTGTCCACTAAATAGCTCTGGGGGTGCTACTCCCTCCCTGAGCTCCAGACTCCTCTAACTGTCCACTAAATAGCTCTGGGGGTGCTACTCCCTCCCCGAGCTCCAGGCTCCTCTAACTGTGCTACCCCCTCCCCGAGCTCCAGGCTCCTCTAACTGTCCACTAAATAGCTCTGGGGGGTGCTACTCCCTCCCCGAGCTCCAGGCTCCTCTAACTGTCCACTAAATAGCTCTGGAGGTGCTACTCCCTCCCCAGCTCCAGACTCCTCTAACTGTCCACTAAATAGCTCTGGGGGGTGCTACTCCCTCCCACAGGTCCCCTGAGCTCTGCGTTCCGTCTGGGATTCTGGAGTCAACCAAGCCTCCAGCTCTCTCTCGTCTGCAGCAGCCAAGGGGACCCGGCGATTCCCCTACTCGTCTGGTTTCCAGCCGCCTGTGCAAGGAGAGCCTCTTCTGGTACCCAGAGCGGTTCGGCCTGAAGACACACACCTGGCTGCTTCCTGGCCAGGCTCCTCTGGCAGAGGCAGCTGGGGCCAAGT
Source organism: Glis glis (assembly GCA_004027185.1). Taxonomy (NCBI): domain Eukaryota; kingdom Metazoa; phylum Chordata; class Mammalia; order Rodentia; family Gliridae; genus Glis; species Glis glis. Next base: position 33,733 of record PVJS01005975.1, on the reverse strand, counting down.
CTTGATGCTTGCCTCACAGCTCAGCACCTGGGGAGACAGCTGCTTTTAAAGATTTTACAGTAACATCCTTGAAAGTACATTTTGACTGTTACCAATGTTAAGTCATACTCTAGAAAACGTTTTGTAAAACGGTTACAGATCCCACAATAGTGGAAAAGGAGATGGTGGGCTCAGGAACTACAGTTCACCCGAGGGACAGACAGCTGGCCAGGCCACCAGAGGGCAGCAGGGAGCTAACACCTGGGTGGCTGGGTAGACAGTTGAGACGGGGGACCTGTGTCCCCTCCTCTGAACTGCAAGGAGCGTGGGGGACTGGTCTGTGGCCAACGGATGGCAGCAGAGGCGAAAGTGCCGCCTGGCTCCCCTGGTTCTCGGGGCCATGCCCTCTGGGTGAAGCCTGCCACCGGCAGGGGACTGCAGCTCAGGTACCATGAGGCCTCCATCAACGCCCAAATGAAGCCACGTGGCAGATCCCTCAGCAGAGTCCTCCTCAAGCTCTGGGCCATGCAGGGGCAGACCACGGTGGGAGATCTGTTGTGCAGCTGCAGTAATCACACAGCAGGGACCTTACAAAGCACAGGCGCTAGGGTGTGGGCCAAACAAAGAATGGTAGGGAACAGCGGGAACAGGAAACCAATGGCAAGAAGACTGTGAGGCTACGCTCCCACCAACAGGAGCACAGCACAGGAGCATCAAGTTAGAAATAAAAGACCCAGCAGCTTTCCACCATGCTGTTCCTACATGCCTCACTTTACTGGTGGCAGGATCCCTTTTTGCAAAAAGTAAAATTCCTTGCAGAGCCACTTTCGAACATGTGTCTTTTTTTACAATGCCATGGAAATTTATTTCTAACACCGTAGAGTGTGCGAGGGTGCTCAGCTTCTCTGCTTCACTGCAGACCCCCTTCCCTTCTCACTCACGTTCTGTGCATACGACATCGCCAGCGAGCCTCGGTCTTCCCAAGGCCCTGCTCCTCCACACTGCCTCAGCATCTTTTCCCTGTGCTATCAGGTGCCGAGGGGTGTGTGTGTGTGTGTGTGTGTGTGTGTTTTACTGGGGATTGAACCCTGGAGCATTCTATTTCTGAACTACACCCCAGCCCTATTTTTAATTTTTATTTTGAAACAGGGTCTCACTAAGTTTCAGAGGGCCTCACTGAGTTGCTGAGACTGATCCCACAAACCTGCAATCCTACTGTCTCAGTCTCCCAAGTACTAGGATTACAAGCGTGCATCACATCCGGCTGTCATGTGCTGATTTTTCAGCAGCCTGGAGGGGGGCAATCTTGAAGATGAATGTCCACGTGGGCGGCCACCCTGAGTCTGACATGCTTGGGGACTGTCTCTTCCTGTCCCCTGTACAGCCCTTACATCCAGCCACATGCAGAACAAAGCACCTTTACCAGTTCCCATACTGGACCTTGCTGCAGAAACACGTGGCAGCTTGCTGTTTGAATTCATAACTTAGAGAAACCTGGTCTGATAAAGTAGAAGGAAAAGTGACGTTTCCACCACTGACAAAGACCGTTCCCAGGGTTGTGAGTTACTGCAACAGGCTGCAAGGGCTCTATGCCAAACACTTCCCAATATCCATGCATTTAATACCAAGACATCCAATGAAGCAAGTGCACCGTCACCTTCAACTGCCAGAGGCAGAGCCGTCCAGGGAAGCTCAGAAGCCTGAGCCCTTGGCCAAGGCTGCACCACAGTGACAGCTGTGGTCAGGAAGTCTGGCGCAAGGCCCTGAGCCTCTCACAGCCTCACAGAAAGAGCAGCTTCCATGCACACACTCTTCAGCACCCTGCACACAGCATACCTGTTTTTTAAGCTGGAAAACTGGATGGCAGCGAGAACTATAGCCTTCCACAAGACCAACCAATACTTTTACTGCTGCGTCCTCCTGGTTTTGGAAAAATACACATTAGTTACTAGTTTTGGGTTAGACTTTTGGTGTCCTGTCTTGAATCGCAGGCAAGTTGCAGTCCTAACTACTCAAATAACTATTCAGCTAAAACAAAATAAAACTGTTAAAATAGATCGGAGCTGGTGATCAAGTCACAGACAAATATAGCTTACAAAGACCACACCTGCCCTCAGTGCAGAATGAAGGGCATGAGGAAGAAACGACCAGGGTACGAGGAAAAAAGAGATCCCGGACAACTGGGAAAACTTAAATGCTAAAGATCAACACGACTGAAAGAGAACTGCATGGCCATAAACACTCAGTTGCTAAGCAATATGGAAAAAGTAAAAATAACATTATTTGCAGCTGATGACATTGTATAGCTGGAAAAACCAAGTCAATCATCTAATCACTATTAAAAGCAAAAAGAAAAGAGCCAGGTGTGGTGGCACACACCTGTAATCCCAGTTACTTGAGAGGCTGAGACAAGAGGATCCCAGGTTCAAGGCCAGCCTCAGCTACTTAGCGAGACCCTGTTTCAAATTTAAAAAAAAATAAAAATGGCTGGGGGTATATAGTCTGAAGGAAGAATGCCCAGAAGCTAATGACTGAGGACACGTGTGGCCTGTGGTCCCTCAGATGACCTGCACAGCACATGCGGTGGTATGCCTGTAGGGCGGTGTCCTTGCAGGGCAGCAAAGACTTGCACAGGTTAGAGGAGTCCCTTGGGGGGGCAGTGTGGGCTTGCTGCAGGCCCCTGCAGAGCACCAGGCTTCTGTTCTAAGACGTGAAGTCACAGAAGGGTCTTTGGGTGGAGGAACAAGATGCATGAAGAAGGATCTGAATGCTGTGTTAAGAAAAGTGGCCACAGGAAAAAGTAGGAGGCTGGCAGATCCCACCACACTCCAAGAAGAGGGAAGACAGTTTGGCCAGGTGGTGACATGGGAGTGGCAGGGAGGAACAGATTTGGGACAAATTTTTAAGACAGAGGACTGAGTACAGAAGGTGAAAACAGAGAAGAGAGGGCTCGGGGGCCATGGACCTAAGCAGCTGCCTGCAGGGAGAGGTGCCACCCAGATAAGAAGCTCAGGGCATGAGGCACCCACAGCGGGTGTGAAGACAGGAGGTGCCACATCACTGCGTGGCTTCCATACTGTAAAACACACCAGCGTCCCTAAGCCAATCCACCAGACGCTCATCCGCCTCTGTTTTCTGAGTTTTGTGTTTATTTAACTACACAGTTCACATGGAGCAATAATGACTAGAGGACAGGCAGGGAAATTCTGGGAAAAGAGGAGTAATGGGAGACAAATCTGGCAGATTCTAGACTGGATCAGGAAAGACAAGGGCTTCTGGCAAGGAGATTGCGGAGACGAAGCCTGCTGTACACGGAATGAAGATGTTGATTCTCTACAGCATTCAGCAGCTCCAGCCGTCTGTAAAGGAAGCCAAGTAAAGCTATATTCTCTACCTCACTTCCAAGATGAACTCAACTCCACCTGGGTCAAAAGAAGTAAATGAAAAAGATAGTAAAACCCTGTCTCTCTCTCTCTCTCTCTACTTAGTGAGGCCCTCCGCAACTTTGTGAGACCTGGTTTCAAAATAAAGTAAAAAAAATAGGGCCGGGGGTGTAGCTCGGAGGTAGAACGCCCCTGGATTCAATCCCCAGTACCGCAAAAAAAAAAAAAAGATAGTAAAAGTACTAGGGAAAATTATATTTATAATTTTGGAAAGCAAAGAGGCTTATAGGAATGAATCCAAATACAGAAGACAAAGAGAAAAAATATCAAGTGCAAGAGACAACAAGCAAAATGCACTGAGAATGGCAACTAAGGTAATAAACCAATGGAAAGAACAAAACAGAACTGAGCAAAGACTGACAGGTGGTTAAAGAAGTACAAACACCTCATCAGCACAAGTTCAAAATATCAGATAAAGAAAGGAAGAGGCCAACGGAGGGGTTATCAAGGTGGTGGGTCAGAGGCGGGTTGCGGATTCCCGCCCCTCCACTGGAGAACAGCTACGCAGCTAGGGGGGTGGCTGAGGGAACGCGCTGAGGTTCAATGATAGGCGGACGGAGACCTGGAGAGACTGGTGAGTGGAAGAGAGTGAGCAAGAGCTCCTCAGATCGGAACCCGCACTGGTGCTGCGAGCAGGGGAGGGGGCGGGGGAGTTGAGAAGCAGCAGCTCAAGAGGAGGTCCGACGGAGCCTGAAAGAACTTGGCTGACTTGGAGCTGCACAGCCGCTGGTGCATGACAAGTGCCACATTTGCCTCAGCTCCTGAGTGGACAGCTGTGGTGGGAGCAGTTTTGTGAAGGTCACACCTAATCTTGCAGCTTTGGGAAAGACAATTCCCTGCATCTTCATCTCTCCTGGAGATGGCTATAAATATTGCCACGGGGGAACAGCTTTGAAGCAGCAGTCTAATAACACACAAAGTGAGACCACTGTGATCAGGTGGCCTCTGAGAGCCGATGCACCCCACGGTCCAGTGAGCACACAGCTGTCTACTGCACAGGGTGGGCTTCCCCACTGGTGAGGACATCTGTCTCAAAAAAGAAAACAAAAAACAAAAAAGGATGTAGCTGAGCTACATCCTCCAGCCTGGAGACACATTGTAAAGAGAAAGGAATAAGCTAAAATTAATGAAATAGAGAATAAAAGAACAACATGAAGGATCAATGAAACAAAGAGTTGGTTCTTTGAAAAGATAAACAAAATTGATAAACCCTTAGCTAAACTAACAACAAAAAGAAGACCCAAATTGATAAAATTAGAGACAAAAATGAGGATATTACAACAGACACCACTGAAATCTAGAAGACTGTTAGGGACTATTTTGAAAACTTACATTTCAATAAATTGGAAAATCTAGAAGAAATGGATAAATTTCTAGATATATACGTCCTACCAAAATTGAACTAGAGGATACAGAAAAACCTGAACAGACCAATAACAGGCAATAAGATTAAAGCAATAATAAAGTCTCCCAACAAAGAAAAGCCCAGGACTAGAGGAATTCACAGCTGAATTTTACCAGAACTTTAAATAAGAAATAACACCAATGATCCTCAAATTGGTCCATGAAATAGAAAGGGAAAGAACACTTCCAAACTCACTATGAAGCCAGTGTTAACCTAATGCCAAAACCAGATAAAGACACATCAAGGAAATAAAATTATAGATCAATATCCTTGATGAACATACATGTAAAATTCCTTAGTAAAAGACTTGCAAACTGAATTCAGCAACACATTAAAAAGATCACACAACCATGACCAAGTTGGTTTCATTCAAGGATGCAAGGATGGTTCAATATACCCAAATCAATGAATGTAATTCATCACATAAACTGAACTAAGCACAAAAATCATATGATCACTTCAACAGATGCAGAAAAAGCCTTCAACAAAATTCAATATCCTCCGGGCATGGCGGCGCACCCTTGTAATCCCAGTACTTGGGAGGCGGAGACTGGAGGACCTGGGTTCACAGCCAACCTCAGCTACTTAGTGAGGCCTCCGCAACTTCATGAAACCTGGTTTCAAAATAAAGGATAAAAAATAGGGCAGGGGGTGTAGCTCGGAGGTAGAATGCCCCTGGGTTCAACCCCCAGTACCACAAAAAAGAAAAAAATCAATATCCCTTCATGTTAAAAACCCTGAAGAAATTAGAGACAGAAGGAACTTACCTCAACATAATTAAGTCTGTATATGATAAAGCCAAAGCCAACATCATCTGGAGTGGGGTAAAAACTGAAGGCATCTCCTCTAGAATCAGGAACAAGACAAGGGTATCTGCTTTCACCATTCCTATTCAACACAGTATTTGAAACTTTAGCCAGAGCAACTACCGGGCAAGAGAAAGAAATAAAAGGGACACAAATAGGAAAGGAAAAAGTCAAACTATCCCTATTTGCAGATGATATGATCCTATACTTAGAAGACCCTAAAGATACCACCAAAAGACTCTTAGAACTGATACACAGAGCAAAGGAGCAAGATATAAAATCAACATACAAAAATTAATAGCTTTTCTATACACTAATAATGAACCCACTGAGAAAGAAATCAGGAATACAATTCTATTCACAATAACTTAAAAAAAATGAACACCCAGGGATAAACCTAACTAAGCAGGTAAAAGACCTCTTCAAGGAAAATTACTGAATGCTGAAAAAGGAATTGAAAAGACACTAGAGGACAGAAAGACCTCCCATGCTCATGGATTGGCAGAATCAAAATTGTTAAAATGGGCATATACCAAAAGCCATCTATAAATTCAATGCTCTCACCATCAAAATTCTAATTACATTCTTCCCAGAACTAGAAAAAACAATCCTGAAATTCATATGGAAGCACAAAAGATCCAGATCAGCCAAAGCAATCATGAGCAAAAAGAACAATGCTGGAAGTATCACAATACCCAATTTCAAACTATACTACAGAACCATAGTAACAAAGACAGCATGGTGCTGACGTAAAACAGACAGGAAGACACAGAGACAAAGCCTCACAGGCACAGTCATCGGATTCTTGACAAAGGTGCAAAACACGCATTGGAGAAAAGACAGCCTGTTTAACAAATGGTCCTGGGAAAAAGTATATCCATATGAAGAATGAAACTAGATCCCTATCTCTACCCTGTACAAAAGTCAACTCAAAATGGATCTATGACCAGAAACTTTGCAACTGTTAGAGGAAGACAGAGGAAACACATCACTGTGTACACACAAGCCATAATTCCTGACTAGAACTCCTACAGCTCAGAAAATAATGGCAAGAATAGATAAATGAGATGGCATCAAGTTAAAAAGCATCTGCATAGCAAAGGAAATAATTAAGAGTAAAGAGACAACATACAGAATGGGAGAAAATCTCTGCCAGCTACTCTTCCAACAGAGGATTAATATCCAGAATATATAAAGAACTCGAAAAACGCACCACCAGAAAAACAAATAACCTGTTCAATAAATGGGCAAATGAATGGAACAGAAACTTTTCAAAAGAAGAAATACAGGCCAGGCGTGGTGGCGCATATTGGTAATCCCAGCATTTGGGAGGCTGAGACTGGAGGATCCGGGTTCGCGGCCAGCCTCAGCTACTTAGTGAGGCCTCCGCAACTTTATGAGACCTGGTTTCAAAATGAAGTATAAAAAATAGGGTGGGGGATGTAGCTCGGAGGTAGAAAGCCCCTGGGTTCAATCCCCGGTACCGCAAAAAAAAAAAAAAGAAAAGAAATAAAAATGGGAAACAATTATATGAAAAAAAAACGCTTATCATCTCTAGCCATCAGGGAAATGCAAATAAAAATTAGCTTGGCAAAGATGAAAGGAAAAAGGAACTCTTACATGTTGTCAGTAGGAATATAAATTAGCACAGCCACTATGGAAATCAGTATGGAGGTTCCTTAAAAAACTAAAAAGAGAGCTGGGCATGGTGGTGCATGCTTGTAATCCCAGTACTTGGGAGGCTGAGACAGGAGAATCGCAGGTTCGTGGCCAGCCTCAGCTACTTAGTGAGGCCCTCCACAACTTAGTGAGACCCTGTTTCAAAATAGAGAATAAAAAATAGGGCTGGGGGTGTAGCTCGGAGGTTGAATGTCCCTGGGTTCCATCCCCAGTACTGCAAAAAAAAAAAAACCTAAAAACAGAACTACCACATGATCCAGCCATACCACTCCTCTACATTTATCTGAAAGAATTAAGGTCAGCACTCTTTAGAGATACAGAGATACATGCATACCCACGCTTATCATGGCACAATTCACAATGGCCAAATAGTACAAGCAGCCTAGGTGTCTGTCAACAGATGAAAAAATAAAGAAATGTGGCATACATACAGAATATTGTTTTATTCAGCCATGAAGAATGAGATTATGTCATTTGCAGGAAAATGGATGGAACTGGAAATCATAACGTTAAGTGAAATAAACTAGACTCAGAAAGACAACTATCATATGATTTCTCTCATACGTAGAAGATAGAGGGGAAATTTCATTCTGTATCATGAATCTATGTAGAAGGGAGACCACTAATGTAAAGAAAGAGGGGTAGGGGATAGGGGAAGGGAGAGTTTTGAGGAGTGAAATGGATCAATTTATGTTATATGCATGTATGACTATGTTATGATGATACTCATGATTCTGTATAACTATTATTAATTAAATATGCACCAATAAAAAAGAAATAAAAACAAGGTCTTACTGATATCTTTAACCTTAGAATTTTACTATTACAAATTTACTAACACAAGTGCCCAAACGAACAAAGATGTTCATTTTGGCATCATAATTGGAAATTTTCCACATCAGGCAAAATTATAACTCAATGAATGACTGCTTAGATAAATGCTCTGTTATAAAAATGGAATGGCAGACAGTTGATAAAAAAGAATAAGGCAGAACAAAGATAGCGGACATGCACTCAATGAGAAATGCTAGATACAGAGCACAGTGCACCCTCCCATGACCCATGTTGGCATGCTTATAGGAAAGAGCACGGGTCCAAGCCAATCAATCGACTATGAGCGGCAGTGATTTGGGGAGATGGGATTCCTGATGGCTTTCACACTTCATATTAATTTTTCTATCTTGCTTGAACTTTTAAACTGTTTTTAAAGTAATTCTGAAACATAAAAACTAAAAACAAAAACAAAATAACAAATGTTCTAAATTAAATTATTTATTTTAAAATAACAGAAGAATTACAATTTATTAATAGGTGCAAATATCCCACCCCAACCACTTAATAGATACCTGTAAAAATGTCCTAATATTTGGTTAATCATATTTTATAATCTGTTCTTTGGTTTTCAATACCATGTTGCTCTTAAAAATAAAGGCAGGAGCCGGGCATGGTGACGCACGCTTGTAATCCCAGTACTTGGGAGGCTGAGACCGGAGGATCCGGGTTCGCGGCCAGCCTCAGCTACTTAGTGAGGCCCTCTGCGACTTAGCGAGTCCCGGTCTCAAAATAAAGAATAAAAAACAGGGCTGGGGGTGTAGCTCAGAGGTAAAATGCCCCCGGGTTCAATCTCCGGTACCATAAATAAATAAATAAATAAATAAATAAAGGCATGAGTTAAATTATTTTATCTTTATTTATTTATTTTTTGTGTGTATGTGGTACTGGGGATTGAGCCCAGGGGCATTCTACCTTCTGAGCTCCACCCCCAGCCTGACTGTTTTTACTCTTTATTTTGAAACGGTCTCACTAAGTTGTGGAGGGCCTCACAAGTTGCTGAGGCTGGCCACAAACCTGGGATCCTCCTGTCTCAGCCTCCCAAGTACTGGGATTACAAGCATGTGCCACCACGCCCAGCTTATTAAATTATTTTAGATTACATAGTAGTGATTGGTTCGTTGTACAGAATATATAGATACATGAAATCAATTCACAATTACTTGTTCTGGTAGAAGGACAGTGTAACTCGGATAAATTAAACAAAAGATGATTTAATAGTCAATTATACTCGAAATTATATTCTTTCATTGAAAATAATAATCATTCTAATTATTTTCTTCCCTATACATTACCTTCGAAACTGACGGCCCCTCTTCAGCAGTGAACCTGAGTAAAAGGACAAGGGAAAAAGCAAGCAGGTGGCTTGTTGCTTCCTTGGGAAATTGCTGTAAGTTGATCTCCCCGTGGCTTAAACGATCACGTATACGAGGACCCTCCTGATGGTTCAGGAAATCCCAGAGAAATTCCTTGCAGGAAATAAACAGAGAAAATGTTTTGCTAGGGTTCCAGCAGAGGACGAGTGAGTGCGAGGCCCAGAGTGGGGTCATGCCCGCAACGTCGGATGGGAAAGGTGAGTCTGTCAGGGCTGCACAGCTGGATCATCACAGGGGCCCTCGCTCGCTCTAAGCACCAGGCAGGACAGACCCGAGAGCATGTGTGGCCCCCAGGACTGACCACCGAAGGGCAGGGCAGCCTGGGAGGTGCCGCGCTGGTGCCCAGTGAGGCTCCCACCTTTGTTATTCTCTCCCTCTTCCAAGGAAGGAATCTGCTGTCCACATTTGGAACAAACTTTCCAGGGCAACACAAGAAATTGCGGATCTCTTTCGCTTGTGTGAGGTAGCACAGCCCTGCACTGTCTCCTCATTCCTTTCCTCTTTCCTCCACTCGTCTGCAACCATTCCTCCATCCTGAAAGCCTGTGAAGACAGCTGCTTCTTGCTGTAACAACACATGCTGAGGCCTCTCCCTCGGGTCATATGGAAAGGGGTCCCAGGCTGCTGACCTGGGCAAGCTGCCAAGGATGGGCAGTCCTGGAGGGGCAAGATGGAAAACAGCACCAGACAACCTGGTGCACTCGTCCTATTTCCTGATGGTAGGAACAGATGCCCAAACAGCATAAGGAATCTAGGAACTAGAACCCAGACCTGCTAGCTCTCAGAAAGAATAAATACAAAATATCTACTTATAGTCCAAAGTAGTCATTGTAATGTCTTCATAAAACACAAACACTGATAATAGAAAATGGCTCTAAAACATTAATAATTCTCTTTTCATCCAAATCTAAATCCTGTTAGTCACATTTGACTGTTAAATTTCACAAAGCAAATATAATTCCTCTACAACACAAATACAGATAACCAATAAATGCAAATATTGTTTACGAACAGGGCAGCTAAGTCCCAGGCCTTTAAAAAGGACACAGATAACCAGCATGCAGCACAGGGCCACATGGGAGGCAGTGCTCAAGCAAGCATGACAGAGGAAGAGACCGGGAGGCTGGGAGCTCAGCAGGGGCTCGGTTCTGTTCTTTTTTTGTGTGTGTGTGTGTGTGATACTGGTGATTAAACCCAGGGGCATTCTATCTCTGAGCTTCACCCCTAGCTCTTTTTAAATTTTTTTTATTTTGAAACATGATCTTGCTAAGTTGCTGAGGGTCTCAATAAATTACTGAGGTTGGCCTCGAACCTGCAATCCTCCTATCTCAGCCTCCCAAGTACTGGTATTACAGGCACGCATCATCACACTTGAGCACGCCACAAGTCCACTGACTTCATCCTGGAGAAATGGGAACACATTCATAAGCATGAGAACCCCAGACTGGGAAACAGTGCTTACCATGGCAGGCTCTCCAAGAAAAAGAGGAAGCTGGTTGATTTTACCATCACTCAAGTGTTTTGCCAGAATCTAAAACACCAAAAACAAATTAATCAATAGGCTACTAAACTGACACATGCATACAACCTACAGACAGAGGCACACACCCACATACGCTGACATGTACTGATGTGCACATACCCATGTTCTCACCCATACACACGTGCAATTAAAATATACATATTCCTAAAGTCATTACGCTGGTTAAGGATGGTTTCCCTGAACAGTGGTTGCTGTTTTAAAAACTGCTCTTATTTCATTTAATTTGCTTAGAACTAATATAACGTTATACTAAAGGCACTTATCCTTCAACCAAAAGATCTGTGTGCATGTGCATGTGCGTACACCTGGTCACTTCTTAAGTCACTTCTTAACTTACCACAGACTTTGGAACCTGACCACCCTGACCCAATCCTAGCAACCTGTGTGCAGACGTGACTACACTGTCTAATCTGATCCTCCCTATGAAATGTATCAAGTATTGAAATAATAACAAGTTGTTTACCAATTGATTAAACCCTGACTGCAGGCAGCTACATCTTTAACCCTCCCACTGCTCAGGCACTTAGGAATCCAACAGTCATCTTAAAAGCCAAACGACCTGAGCTCTACATGTGGCCATGCCCTCGCTGGGCTTCCCCACAGCCTGACCCTGTGTGTCAGTCTTCAGGTGTACAGGAATTACACGCAAAGCCTCAATACTCCACGGGTAATCCAAGATACGTTCTACTGTGATTCTTAATATTCTGGATTTTCACTTTTAGAATCGCCCCCTCAATATGCAGATGAAATGCATCAGCATACAATATAAACAATAGCAAGAGATGACGTACATTCCACATGCAAAAAATACCAACATTACCCTACATCTAAAGCGTAAGCCTCTGAGTGAGTACAGCTGGTGGTGTTAGTGTCCGTGGCATTTTCCAGCTCCGAGTTTCGCTTAACTTTAGAAACTAGATTAGTAGTATTAGGTCTCAAAATTAACCTGAACACTATATTGAAGTCAACATTAACCCTACATCTAAAGCTAAGCCCTCAGTAAGTACAGCCAGTGAGAAGCTTTTTTTTTTTTTTCGCTCATATTACTATCAATATTTTCTTTTTTTTTTTTTGCGGTACTGGGGATTGAACCCAGGGGCGTTCTACCTCTGAGCTACACCCCCGGCCCTATTTTTTTATACTTTATTTTGAAACCGGGTCTCACGAAGTTGCGGAGGGCCTCACTAAGTAGCTGAGGCTGGCTGCGAACCCGGATCCTCTTGTCTCTGCCTCCCAAGTACTGGGATTACAAGCGTGAGCCACCATGCCCGGCTTTAACATTTTTTTGTAAGCACATGACTTCTGGCTAATCTTTAACTGTCTTAATTTGTACTTTAAAATAAGACAATATTTTGTTTCAAGTTGCCTTATGAGTTTAATTACTTACTTCATCAAAGGTGGTATAAAGAGTTGTTGACTGCACAAAAGGGGAAAAATGAAAAGGAATAATTAAAGCAAAATATTAAAAATCAAGATTATTCAAAGTAGGAAAAAATTGTAGTCATGGTCCCAAAGCTGATACCTAGTGAAAATGAACCTTCACCTAGTAACACCTATACACAAAATAAGTATGTTATAAAAGACATAGAAATTCAGGCCATCTGACAACGAGATAGCACTAAAGGTATTTAAGCAGATGAAAACCCTAAGTGACATAAGAATATTATACAGACCGTAATTAGCAGTGGTCTGGGAATGGATTAGAGAAGGAAGAATCACGAAGACTAGTTTGGAGATGAGCGCAGAGGAGATGTGAGAGGAGGTGGGGAGGTCTCAGCTGAAACAGAAAGGCACCAGGTAGGGGGGGACGACCAGAAGGTGTGGTCAGAGTGGATGTGGAGAGCCACGGACAGGGAGGCGCAGGAAGTGCTGCAGCCTGTGCCAGAGTCTAAGACCACAAGGGTGATAACAAGGCTATCTGAGAACAAATTTATGGGAAAAAACAAGCCGTTTTAAATAAACTTGAGATGCTGAGGAAAACACATATGAAGATACTCAGTGAACAGGTGTCACCCTAACTCCAGAGATCACCAGGGACGATGCCTTGAGGATTCCTGGCATTTAAAACTATAAATTTTACAGCGCCCCTGTAATCCCAGAACTTGGGAGGCTGAGACAGAAGGATCGCAGGTTCAAGGGTAACCTCAGAATGTAGTGAGACTCTCAGCAACCTAGTGAGACCCTGTTTCAAAACAAAAACATAAAAAAGGTTGGGGGTGTAGCTCAGAGGTAGAATGCCCCTGGGTTCAATCTCCAATTACACACACACACACACACACACACACACACACACACACACACATACACACACACACACACACACATAGAATGTAAAAGAAAAAATAAATAAAACTTTAAAACACCCCTGGCGCTATTTTAGCTGTATACAAAGACTTATGGTATGCTGAATTTTCATTTTCATTAGGTTTGAAAGATGTTTTAAATTATCCTTGTTCCCATAGATGTGAAAACTTACGGCATGGGACTGCGTGAGCTCTCCCAGGGTGAAATTCAGGATGAGAATACCGTTTTGAGGAATGCTCATAGAAAGAAGGTGGACTAGTGAGAGAAATGAGAACCTGAGGTATAGCAGATGCTGCCGTTCCTCCCATAATATGCACCCCCACACACCTCCTCTACCTACAGACTCTCCCGCTGGGCGCTGGGCGCACGGCCACACAGAAACGTCTCTCTGCCTCCCTGGCAGCGAGGTGCAACTGGACTTTGGCCAGGAGGAAGCAGAGTACCCACGAGCAGGAAGTGTTCTTAAAGAGGGGCATGCACTTCTCTCCTCTTCTGCTGGATGGAGTGCAGATGTGAGCAGGAGACGTGAGAAATCACCTGTGGGCCAGACATGGCTTCTTCAGGCAGAAAGAGTATGAGGGCTGCCATGGGGACTGCCATCTCGGCTCGGGTTACTCTCATTGACAAGAGGCAGAGATGCACTTCTATTCTATTTGTGTCATTAGAGGCATGTTATTTTGAGCTCTCTATCACTAGCAGCAGAATCTAATCATAACTATTGCAAAGGGGTAGGAACGAGAGATTCTGGGAGCCAGAGGTGGGAGGTGGAAACTGGAAAGGCACCCGGTTCAGACAGGACAGCAGGGACTCACGTGGAACTCTGAGGTGGCAGCGGTGTCTGTGCAGGCGCCTGTGTGTGCCTGTGTGTGGTACATGCTCTGCATGAGGATGCGTGTGCATATGTGTTTGTGTGGGTGCATGTGTGTGCACGTGCATGTGGGAGGAGTAGAGAAACTGTGGCAGGCACTGGATTAGGTACTTTACACAAATCGTCTCTCAATCCTATAACTTCCTTGAAAGGTGGTACCGTACTTTTTTTTTTTTTTAAGATGAAGCAACTAAAGCTCAGAGGACTCTGATTACCATCCAGGTCTGTCTTGGCTTGATGAGCAATGCAGAGTCGCAGGTCCACAGTGACATCTCCACTCACTAGCACTGACATTGGGGACCACGACTGTCTCATGTGAATAAAATAACACACTATTAAGAATGCTAGAGAGAGAAAAGTACTATTCTCATGACATCAGAGTTAAAACACTATTTGAAGCCAGGAGGGTGGCGCACACCTGTAATCCCAGTACTTGGGAGGCTGATACAGGAGAATCCCAGTTTTGAGGTCAGCCTCAGCAACTTAGCAAGGCCCTCATCAACTTAGCGAGACCTTGTTTCAAAATTTAAAACAACAAAATAGGGCTGGGGGTGTAGCTCAGAGGTAGAAGCCCCCCTGGGTTCAATCCCCAATACCAAAAAAAAAAAAGACTTTGGAAATATAAAACTACCCAAAATAATCACAATTAAAACAAATTTAATTCGCATAAAATCATTAAAACAGGAAGTCACCAAAAATGATACACAGGCCTTCCAAAGAATGTTCTTAGCTAAAAGATTTACTTTAACAGGAAATAAAATGAGATAATTTTTTAAACTTTCAATTAATCCCAGAACACTGTCGACACAGCAACAGTGATCACCGTGAACAGTGGAAGTGCGTGTACACACCTCAGCAGTCAGGAGTCTGTCCGGACAATTGTTCACCACAGCAAAGATTCTCCTGAGTCCAGTTTCCAGCTGTGTTAGCAACAATATGGCACAGTCAGCAAACCTGCAAAATTGCAGGAGAAATCAGTAAAACCACATTTTAAAATAAATATCAGCACAAATATAATTATGCTACAGTCCAGATATCACCAATGTGGTATTAAAAGCAAAAAGTGGTATTACCTGCTAATACAAGAAACAAACAAAAAACCTCACAGAATCAAAGTTTCATTAGACTCGTCACTTTAAAACCATCTTATGGTGTTTTAATGTTTGATGAACCATTGTTAGCAGCTCAGTAGAATAAAATGTCATCTAATAGCTACCTAGCTTGTTTCCTCACTTCTGAAAACTAACCAAACACAAAGGTCTGAGAGGGCTGAGAGGCACAAAAAGGAATGCACCAGGATGTGGTCACCGGCATGGAGGCAAGGCCACTCGCTCGCTCCTGTCTCTACATGGCATGCACCTGTTCTGCTCCTGTGCAGGGCTTGCTCCTGAGGGAGTCTAGCCACCAAGCTCACTTGTCTTCACTTCATGATTCTCTAATGCTGGACTCAATGTTTCTTTCATAGTAAGAACTCAGAAACACACTAAAGAGTTGATTCTGAAAAACAGTTCTATCTACTGTACCAAGAGGCTGATACCTAACAGTTAAAACACAATTTCAAGCGGTCTTCTAAGCGATTCTGTGAAGATATTTCATGTTTGGTCTACTCCTGAGTCAGCCCACCTCCATCACTCTGCCCAACAGCAAAGGAGCCTGGAGGGAGACGTGCATTGAGGAGCCCGCCTCCACCCACCAGGAGCAGTCTGCACGCCCCTCTGCAGGTACCTGTGTGACCTGAACTTGACCAGAGCAAATTCCCAATATGGCAACATGCTTTTTAATATGAAGGTAGATTTCATCATCACTTCTTCTAATATCGAAAGTACCTCATTAGAAATACCTGCAAAACAGAAGTATCTTTAAACACAATCACACTAATCAACAGAAAACAGATGGGAACGCATGTGGGGAGAGATGCCAATGAGCTGACCTCTTCAAGCAGATGGACTGGCACCCCTGCAGCAGCACACCCCCTCAAAGAGGAAGACCGCCTGACCTAGAGCCAGAGTGCAGCTGCCTCGGGGACTCACAAAGAGGGGACATGGACAACTGCATCTCTCCAAGGACTTAGGTGGTAACAACTCTGAGCAGGGTTCAGGGCTGACCAGTTGAGCACGTGGCCAAGGAAAACAAAATATATTTTCTGAAGCTACGGGAGATCCTTTGTCCTGTAGGCACTTTGGGCACAATGATTATGAGTACAAATGCCAAGAGGGAATAGGAGAAGGAAACATATACCATAAATGGCTCTAAGCCATTCTGCATATCAACACACCTGAGAAAGACTAGCTCTCTCATGACACTGACTCGTGAAGCCTGATTCTCAGTCCCTAAGGAGCCCTGGGGCAGTGGGAAGGGGTAGCATGCAAGAGGTTCTTCAAGCCAGGCGTGGTGGCACACACTTGTAATCCCAGTCCTTGGGAGGCTGAGACAAGAGGATCGTAGGTTTGCGGCTAGCCTCAGCAACTCAGGCCCTCTGCAACTTGGTGAGACTGTTTCAAAATTAAAAATAAAATTGGGCTGGGTGTAGTCCAGAGCTAAAATGCCCCTGGGTTCAATCCCCAGTACCAAATAATAAAAATAAAATAAAAAGGTTCTTCAAGCAACTCTCCAAGCCATCTTTCCACTAGAGAATAACTACTTTATTCCGTATCAAGCGTTTGAGTCTTAATGCTACCTTTTGACTTCGCAAATACCTTCATGAAGATACATTAAGGGGGGAAAATGTAAAACAGAGTACTTGCCAGGGAAAACCATCAAATCTTCTAAGTTTGTAAGAGTTACAAAAGATCGATGTGCCAATGTGACTTTAGCTTGTTGAAGGTAACTCTCTAGTAACTGACCCAGTCCTGCTGTCAACAATAGCATCATTGAACAGTATCTAGGGCAAAACACCACAGAGTTCTGTTAGAAGAATGAACTCAATCATACATAGAGAAAGCTTTACTGCAAAAAAAGCATAAAATTAGTAAAGCACCATCAAATTGAAGAAAACTCCCTCCAGATGTAGGAATGAAGCTGTGCGATGGCTGGAAGAGACAAAAATATCTCAGAAACTCCTGAGTCTTTCACCAGCCCAGGACCTGTGTTCGTGCATCGCCACCTCCCTCTGCAGACCTGCGTGGCTTTGGACATCAGGCACTGAAACCACACCCCGTCACCACTCGAGTCACTCTGCCGCTAACATACAACTTGGCCTTCGAAGTCTGTCTTAAACCCTCCAACCTTTCACAAAATATATCTCTCCTTCTCATGAAATGCAAGATGAAATAAGCTCTCAAGTAGATCAGACAGAACTTACTTTGGAGGGGTTTCTTGGGGCGCTGCAAAGCCATGCCATAAGACATTCCGCAGGTTGAGTCCGTGGGGAGAGCCAATGAAGACTCTCAGGACATTCATCTAGCCCGGGTGAGAGAGCAGGTAAGTGAATGGTTAGACAGTTGAGAGAAGCTGAATAAACCAATACAATACTGAGGTAATGTTTGCTTTCTTCCTTAAAACTAACAAAGCCCACAGTTTTGGCCGGTGTACAGTAGTAATAATAATAAAGCCAACATTTGTTGAGTGTTTAACGTGTGCCAGACACATTTTGCACAATTTATCAACTTGTTCATCCACAGAACAACCCTGGGGAGGGCACTACTGCTCCCCCCACTGTGCAGTGGCAGGAAAACAGGCAGGGGACAGCAAGGCCAGGCTTCAGCGACTACCAAGGTGGTCACAGAGATGCAAGCTGACCAGGGATGTGCTGCTCTAACACAGTGAATCAGAGGTGCCCAGTATCTAAACAAAACAGAAAATGAGACTGAAATTCAGTACTTGGCAGCGTGTGCTGGTGTAGCAAAAGGAAGAGGACAAGAGACACTGCCAGGCCGGCGGCCGAGCCCTGCACCTCCACGTCCAGCCGAGAGCACATGTAGAGCAAAGAGTGCACCTGCCACAGGACCCCCTGAAGGGCTGCAGTAATCACACCCTGCCACAGCACCACACCTCAGAACAGGTCCAGGAAAACAGAAGCTGCTCAGAGAGTAAAAATCATAAAACTATCTCCACAACAAAGAACGTCAGGCCTCAGGAAACACGGGAGACTGCTACTGAGAAGAGGAAAGAGGTGCGTTCTGAACGTTCCTCAGAGGGCAGAACCAGAGCCAGCAGGCAGAAAGTATACAGACAGCTTTCAACCCAGTATACGAGCACTCAACAGCCAGCTCTCCAGTGCACCCTCGGGAGGGTGCTGCACTCCCACTAATTCTTAGACTGCTGGGATACACCACTGGGACAATCAGAAAGTTATACCAGTGACCAAGAAAAATCACCCGAGGCTGAAAGTAGATAGGTATGAGGCTAAGCGCATACAGGCAGACACAAAGAACAGATCAAAGAAAGCATCTGAGACTTCAGTGCAACAAGAGGCTTGCTCCTTACCCGCATCCCACACTCTCCACAAAAGGAAACCATCTTGAAGCTGGCAGGGGTAAAATACAGAGAGGGAGGACTTTCCTGGAGACAACCTCACCCCTGAATAATGACTCGGCTGCCCAGCAGCTCGGCCCGCACAGCATTCTGCACCAGTTGCCCTGCTTTCCTCTTCAGTTGACCCACCACGCTATGCTGCCTAAAGGTAACCCATGGGTCTTAAGTCTAATCGTCACGTGCCCTCGGAAGAGTCTGAAAATGTATATAGCTCTGTATGATTTCTTAGCAACATCTAAATTTTTTTTCACCATAAGTTTGAATGGTTAAAAAGGGCATGAATTTCAACATTAAAAAACATTGATATTTTAGAACAAAATACCTTTTAAGGGGTTAAAAATATTTTCTGTATTATTATAAATATACAACCAATCAAAGCAATAGTTTCAAACTGTCCCTTTGACTGAACCCCAGCTCTTCTACCACCATCAGATCAGAATGGAAGTCTTTTCTGTGGGTCGACGGGGGCAATTCTGAAAGGGAGGTAGGAAGGGGAATATGCTGAGTCGCTGATACAATTAATTTTACTGACGCATCATTAGTTTTGGAATAACAAAGTACAGCTAGTGCCAACTGTTTTGGGGTGTGCTTATTCTTCAAGTTTTAGATAAACGCGCTTACCACAGACTGACCAAAGATTTGAGCAAGCTCCTCAGATGTAAGCAGGTCTCTTAAAAGAAAGGGGCATTCCTTCCCAATCAGTAAAAACACCTAAAAATCAAAAATTGTACAATAACTGCATGTCAAGACAGAACATTATCCATGAAGCAACTCTTTGTACAAATGAGGGGAGTCACGTACTTTGACAAAAATGTCACTATTTCATAATCATTCAAAAAGAAAAACACTGAGAATCCATATGCCAAGTTGTATTTTATAGGAAAACAATAACTAAAATTTGGAAATCTGAGGACAACTGAAAAACAGTTTCACATTCATCAATATCATTTAATGAACCAATGAGGAAAGGGCTCTCCCACTTACATCGCCCAAGGCTCTTTCTAGACATGATGTCAGCTTCATTAGGCTTAGAGAAATGGCAGGAGACTGCAGGCTTCCCAAGGCATCAAATATTTCAGGAAATAACTACTTAGAATAAGATACATGTTAGAACTCATACTCAATAAGAAATATTTCTCAAAATAATACTATTTATTGAGATTCAAACCTCTCAAGATTTCAGTGGCTATATTTTAATTTTTTTGGAGTAAGTAAACATTTTCTATTTAAATATTACAATGCCTGCTGGGCATCGTGGCACACGCTTGTAATCCCAGTACTTGGGAGGCTGAGAAAGGAGGATCCAGGTTCTCAGCCAGCCTCAGCTACTTAGTGAGGCCCTCCACAACTCAGTGAGACCCTGTTTCAAAATAAAAAATCGGAAGCTGGGCGTGGTGGTGCACGCTTGTAATCCCAGTACTTGGGAGGCTGAGACCGGAGAATCCGGGTTCGCGGCCAGCCTCAGCTACTTAGTGAGGCCCTCCACGACTTAGTGAGACCTGGTTTCAAAATAAAGAATAAAAAATAGGGCAGAGGGTGTAGCTGGGAGGTAAAATGACCCTGGGTTCAATCCCTGGTACCACAAAAAAAAAATAAAAAAATAAAAAATAAAAATCAGGCTGGGGGTGTAGCTCAGAGGTAGAATGCCCCTGGGTTCAATCCCCAGTTCTGCAAAAAAAAAAAAAAAAAAAAATTACAATGCCTAAAAAATATCTTAATACCTGAGGTGTTCTTTTAAAGTCTTTCTTTTCTTAAATATGTATTGAAAGCAGAAAATGTGGCATAATTGTGAATTGAAAAGTCAAATATTTTAGCTGCATCTTATTTCCCATGATGATTTACTTTAGTTCTTAATAAAAGATAAGCATAAGGCAGCTCACCCTACCACTTAAAAGAGCTAGTGCAAACAGAGAAACAATGATCCTTCTACTCTAAATTAGGAAACGCAACTTATTTTAGAATTAGACTTGTTACAGGCACTGCTTTATTGTGGCCATTTAATGTGCCTAATGAACTGGAGAAAAACTAAAAAAAAAAAAAAAAAAAAAGATTTGGGTTGGGCTCCAAACTACCTATTTTCCCCTCAGTTCATCTCAGTTCATCCCCACCTGTGGGCTCCTAAGAACACCTTACCTCTCCCCATAGGTCTTTCCTGTACTCTGGGGTAGGACACTTTTCTTCTGCCCCAGGAGGACCCCTGGACCAAGCACCACCTCCGACTCCTAACCCCGAGACAGTTCAAAAGCTGCCTCTGTTTAGAGGGGTGTGCCTCAGCTCAGGCTCTAGAGACCCTGCACAAGAACTCAGGGTGTTCTTGCAACCCCACAGCTTTTTGGGCATGGCTGGAGGGCCCAGGAATGGAGGAGAAGCCTCTAAAACTGGCAAAGGTCTCCTCCATCCCTTAGAGGGCCTCTAAGTAGTATATGCAAAGTGTTTTATTTCTAAAGGTGTTCAAAAGCCAAACCTCTGGAAAACTTGTCCACTGGAACCATGGTGCATATTGAATTTCAAACTGCTCCTGGGTCAAAGATAAGAAATATAGATGAACGGCCTCACATACAGGGCCCAGTAGCTGCACACTTCTCCAGTAATCGAGACTCTGGTCTTAAAGAATGAGAAA
Organism: Glis glis; assembly: GCA_004027185.1. NCBI lineage: Eukaryota > Metazoa > Chordata > Mammalia > Rodentia > Gliridae > Glis > Glis glis. The sequence goes on along the minus strand of PVJS01005975.1, from coordinate 12,406 downwards.
ACAAACTTTAGTACCATAGCTCCTTATCACATGATGAAAAATAAATAAATCATCAAAGAAAAAGTACTTTAATGCAAAATTTCCAAAAATCAATAGTTTATAACCAAACATGTAAATATATTTATATGTCAATGGAAATAAATCGCATGACACTCCTCTAACTATAAAAGAAAATATATATTACTAGTGTAGAGTTTACTAAATACAGAGGGATTCAAACCAGAGGAAAATATTTTATTCAATGTCATGACCTGCCGGGTGTGGTGGCACACGCTTGTAATCCTAGTACTTGGGAGGCGGAGACCAGAGGATCCGGGTTCTCGACCAGCCTCAGCTACTTAGTGAGGCCATCCACAACTTTGTGAGACCCAGTTTCAAAATAAAGTATAAAAAATAGGGCCAGGGGTGCAGCTCGGAGGTAGAACACCCCTGAGTTCCATCCCCAGTACCGCAAAAAACAAAAAACAAACAAAAAAATGTCATGACCTGCATTAAAGTTTACATGAAGTCAGATTCAGACTGTATACAGCAGTACTCCCTTATTTGCAATTCTAGTTACCTATGGTCAATTGCAGTACAAAAATGCCAAATGGAAAGTTCCAGAAATACAGGATTCATTTTAAACTGCATGCTGTTCTGAGTAGCATGACAAAATGAGCACTGTCCCACCCCCTCCTTGTGCAGCACATCCATGCTACATACACCACTCACTCGCTAGTCACTTAGCAGCACCTGGGTGAGCAGACCCACTGCCGCGTGCCACAGTGCCTGTGTTCTAGTAACCCTGATTTTACTTAATGATGGCCCCAAAGCACAAGAGGAGTGATGCAAAGGAGGTATCGGGATAAAACATGGAAGGACAGATGAACGCTGGTACCATGTGGCAACACTGTAGGGCACAGAGGGATAAGTTTACATAGGGTTCAGTGCTATACATGGCTTTAGGCATTCACGGGGGATCTTGGAACATATGCCCGAGGATGAGGGGTTACTTTACATAATATTGTAACCTGACTTTTAAAAAATTAACATTAGACCATGAGATTTCTAATGGCAATAAATTATTTCAGAACCTATTTAATATGGATTTTTTTTGTTTTTATTGTTTTGGTAAGTTTAGGATTGAATATCCAAATGGTTCATGATCAAAAAAACACAAAAAAATTAAAGTCTACCACTTGGTCCCCCAATTCTCTTTCCTGTTGTAACTACTGTTATTAACTTCCTGGGTATATTTACACACATACAAGCATATACACATAAATGTTTCTTTTTTTCACTTAGCTCAAAAAGAATGCTGCATCAGATGAGTCTCATTTCTTTTTATTGCTGTATAATATACCACTGTATGTATTTATCATAACTTACTGAATCAATCCCCTACTGCCTTTTATCTGGCTATCTCAGATTATTCACTTATTTAGCTATGACAAACATTGCTGCAAAGAACAGCCTTACACACACACCTTCATATCTGTCAGTGTATCTGTCTTATAAATCAGGCCAGAATATACTCACTTGCAGTTTTAACAACTATTACTAAGTTTCCCAAAATATCCCTCTTCCCAAAAATGTATAAGAATGCTTGGAAGACATTTAAAATGACTGTAAAATCTCCCACTGGTCACTTCATACCTTGGTAGTAGTAAGTAATTCACATAGCTTCTACAGAGGATTGTTTCAGGACTCTTAGATCTACGCCAGCAGCCCAGCCTGCCTCCTGACTGACCCTCCTGCTCACACAAGGTTCTCTCAGCCAGCATCCTTGCCCTCTACACTGGTCTGGCTCCAGCCCCTTTTTGTGCTGATTCTTTTTCACCTTTGAGTAAGATGTATATTATAACATCCTCTTACAAAAAGAAGCAATGGTTAGAAAGAGGATTTTACAGGTCAAGACATTTTCAATGGAACAATATTGAGCAGTTTGGGGTACAAAGATGGTACCAACCTGATCCTGCATAGCTCACACAGTCTGTGATTGTTTCCCAGCATACGTCACCATTCTGAGTTATAATGCTATTGATATCACAACTTTCTTTGACTTCAAATCCAAGTTTACAAACCATATCATACACCGAGGGGGAAAGACATGTGGCAATGGGATCTCCTTTTAACATCTAAAACATAAAACATAAAAGGTACCATTTAACAATAAAGAGGAATATTAATTGCTATATATCTAAGTCACGAGAATATTCTAAAAGAAGGAATGTACCAAAATATGGCTGCTGTTAACATGCTTTCTGGATGACCATTGAATGAATGAAACAGCGATTAAATATTAAAGATAATGTATGTAAGAGTTTTAAAAGATGCTTAATGTCTTTGAATCATTTTATTGATCGTGCTTGTTAACACAGGAGCTCATGGAAGTTCTGTGAGTTGTATGAATAGTGCATTAGTCCCTTCGTCATTCCTTTACTATCCCGGAGTCATCAAAACAAAACACTTTTACGGGGAGTGTTGAGAGCAGAAAAGTCCAGCGTAACATAGTTGTCCCCAACCTCAAACAACGATATGATCCTAGGACACCGACCATGCCATAGCACAGGGTGGCCCTTGACGAGGAGTAAGAGTTTATTGACTGACTGGCTCCTTCTACTCTAGCTGAAACAGGCTTCCTCCATCCACGCGACCTCGGGCTTTGGGCAGTGACACCCCCAGCACGCAATGCCCCAAAGTGGCTCTCAGCGTGGCACATCCTCTCCTGCACCATCAAAGACGTCACTGTGGAGCAGTCAGTCACAACACCAGTTCCCCGCTCGAAGCCCCGCGGTGTCCGCCTCGCCCAGCCGGACAGCGGCGGCCACATCACTCCAACCCTCCTGAGCCCCTCTCTTTCTCCACCGAGAAACCCTCGCGGCTGCCCTCCCTCTGCAGGAGCCCTCGTGGCCCCGCGTCGGCCACCGCCGAGCGGGTTCTCCCCCGGCTCTTGCGGCACTCCTGCCGCCAGCTCCGGGGCCGCCTACCTCCATAACTTCCGGCTGCGGGACGCGGCGCGCGCAGATGACGCACTTCCGGCCAGTGCCCCCCCCCGCCCCCAGACAGCGGTCTGTGTGCGAGCGACTCGGGACGCCACTTCCGGCGGCGCAGGTTCAGGCGCGAGACTTCCGCTCTCGCGAGAGGCGGCCGAGGCGTTGGGTGGCTGTCGTCCCGGAGTGCAGAGCAAATGGAGAAGCGAGCCCGAGGCGCGAAGGTGGCCGCCAGCCCGGCCCTTGCGCCGGCGCAGGCGGCGCCCAAGAAGGAGCGGAGGCTCAGCATGTTCGAGAAGGAGGCCGTGAGTGCCGGACCCCAGGGCCGAGGAGGGCAGGCTTTCCGTTGTCTTTCTTTTTTCTTCCCCATGCGAAACAGAAGCCCGAGCTTGCTTTGAACAACACAACACGTTTGAGTTTTTAGTAAGTTCATAGAACGAGGGTTTTATAAGTTCGTAGAACCCCACATTAACTACTTGAGTTTTTGCAACATCATCTTCAACTCTACAGAACTCCTCCGTCTTGCAGATTTCCAAAGAGTAATCGGAGAATATTACTGCTTTTCACAAAAATGAGAAATTTTAGTGTGTACATCCATAGGCAATTCTACAAGCCAAAAGTGAGCATGTGTGTACCGTAGATACATGAAAAAAGTGACGAGCCGATCAGAATAATGAGATGTTTTGAGCGTTTAAAAATATCAACAGCCTTGGTGTTTGAAGTATATATACAGGGGAGAAAAAAGCTAAAAATATTATGTTGATTTGTCTGATATTAATGGAAAAGGTCATTTAATTTTATTGGTGGCAAAACACAGTATTTCTACATGATATTTTGAAAAGCCATTAATGTAATCAAGACTTCATCTTTTATTGAGACTTTAAGAGGAAAATAGTGGGTCCAAGAATATAAAACCGTGTAGTGATTGAACTGAGACCAGAACCTGTGTCCTGGGACTCCTCATCCACTTGCCTATAGTGGTTTGTTTTCATACCCACTTCATGGAACCCATGATTGGTAAGATGAAGATGGAAGTAAATTTTTGAAGACCTTAAGATACTTCAAGATCTCTCCCAAGGAAAAGAAAATTCTTAAAGAAAGAAAAAGTCACGGCAACGTTGGAGGTTCTAATGTCTATTTGCTGTCTATGTTTTGCCAAGGAAAGAACAAACTAATGGAAGAAAAGTAAACAAGCTAAGAAAAAGAGCATAACAAAGCTAGAAATCTAGATCTTTTGGACTTTGTTTCCAAACACTATGCTGTATTGGAAGTCTGAGTAACAGGTCACCAACAGTAAAGAAGAATTTCTATATTTTGAGGCAGACAATGACTTTTATAAACTTCCTGCCTACTAAATGTCTTGAAAATTGAACCAGCTTGAACTCAAAATAAGGAGGCACATAGCTGCACTTGGTATATAGACTAGACTATGAGAGGGTACATGGACAAAAACAGCTTTATTTGATATGAATTTGATCAATCATAACTCTCTTTAAAGTCTAGTCTTCTGCAGGTAAGAAATTTACATAGACCAGTAATTGAGAAGACACTGAGAAGAATTCTACAAATGCTCACTGAATGTACCTGAGGACACTGAATACACTGATCAGTCATTTGTAGCTTTGAAGTAGCTGATAATTCCCCATATTTTTGAACATAGGAAAAATTATGGAATAGTTGAACCAATGTGCATATCTATTATCTGTCCTGCATTCATTTCAATTCTCTAAGTGGTAGTGCCTCAGCTTTTCTTTTAGAGAGCCAACTCATCCCCCATTGGATAGAGTTTTGGTGGGATTGGCAGCCACTTTAACTTTAACCTTGTCGTGAGGATGAAACCCAGATTAGTCTAATTAGGTGAACTCTTTGGAATACTAACAAAGAAAATGGTTGAGGTTTATTCAACATGGAGATGGTGAGGTAAAGGGCCTCATGTGTCTAAGTCATTTTTCAACATTCTCTTCCAGTCTGTAAGCTACTCCACCTTTCCAATAAATTCATTTTTTTGCTTTAACAGAAAGTTTCTATTGCTTGCAAACAAAGATTGAAAAACATTAAGCACTTTACTAAAAATTGAAAACTTGATCAGTCTCATCTGTACATTTGTATTTGAAAATCTTAAACATTAGCAAATAGCATTTTGGTAAACATTAAAGGAATGACATTCCATGAGCAAGTTCAGTTTATTCCAGGACTGTAAGTTCAGTGTAAGGAAATGCCATTTCAATAGGTTAAGTAATTCAACTCAACTTGTATTAAGAGATACCAAATAGTTGATCATATTTAAATCAATCTATATATTTAAATGATTACAAAGATCCTTCCTTAAAGAATAAAATAATCTTAGTAGGAGCATACTAAATATTGGCACTTGGCCAATATTATACAACAGGAAAAAATGGCAGAGATATAGTTTTCAGAATAGTATATTCACTAGGTTATTTTGAGGCTACACATGTGTGCCCCATCCCCATAAGAGTCTTTGCAATTGGGAGTCACTATTAATGATACAATGTAGTTGTGCCCCTTGAGTATAATGTAGTTGAAGATAGCAGTCCTTCCTAGAGAAGCATTCTCTTAATAAACAAGATCAAAATTAAGATTTTTAAGAGGTTTAGGGAGTTAGTAATAACTCTTCTATAATTAAAAGACAGGCACAGAAATCTGACAGATGATCAAAATAGCAGGTTTATTTTTGTTGTGGGACTTTTACTTTGCAGCCAATTTAGGGGAATTCCTACCAGAAACAACTTAAAGTACCATAGCAAATATATGAAATAACTTTCCATTGGTTGGATATTATGCAATATAGGATAGGGATTACGAAGAAAGGTAAAGTGAGTCCCAGTATTACCCCCAACCTACTGCCTGATAAGTTTCCAAGCTACCATACTAGAAGTCTTAGTTGAGAATGAGTTGGGAGTTTGAGTAGGTCAAAGTAGCATGAGACTACAGAGCAGAATATCGGAAAGGATAGGGCTGAATAAACACTTGGGACCTGTAGCAAGTTTCCCTCAAGTCTCGAGCTTAGTTCATCAACTCACTTGGTGATAAAACTACCTAAGGTCAGTGAAAGAACCACCCAAAAAGAGCAGAAATAAATCCTTCGACTCATACAAAGTGCCTCATGTTTCCACCAATAAAAGGAAAATTCTGAAAATCATAAGGCTTTTCGCTTCTTAGCATATTGTTAGTGCACTAAAAAGTGTATTGCCTCAGTAGTGGGAAACACCAAAAACAAATGTAAGTATTTCTCTGGTCTGGCCTATCAAAAGCAAGGTGTTTAAATTGTTTCTAAGTTACTACATCTTAGAAGAAAATTCAAGAACATTTGTGCATATAAAAAGGTAAAATACAGTGTCTAGATTTCAGATAAATACCAGCAAACCTACAAAGAAGAAGGAAAGTACAACCCAGAATGAGAAGAAACAATAAAAGGGGCCAGATACACAAAGATAGGATTGGTACTAAAGGATACCAAAGTAGTTATGATAAAAGTAGTATTAGATTTCATCAAATTAAAGCAATTATATGTCAGGTATGCTAATTCCATTGCGTATATTCAAGAACGTAGAGAGATTGAGCATGTTAAATCCAAATCAAACTTATATAGATGAAAAATACAATGTCAGAAATTATATGCACTGAATGGAATTAAGATTAGATTCAACACTGCAGAAGAATTTATGAATTTACAGAAGAAGGGAAAAGAAGACTGAAAAGATTAGGAGAGCAATGAGCTACACTCCTGTAGCTTCAAGTAGTCTTATGTTCTTGTAATTTGAGTCCCCAAATTAAGAGAGGAGAGGGGACAGATAAAATAATTTTGAAGAAATAATGGATACAAAATTTCCAAATATAAAAATTATAAACCTATAAACTGAAGAATATTAATGAATTCTAAACACAAGAAACATGAAGAAAATTATGCTAAGACATGTTTGAACTACTGACTTAAAAATATAAAACCAATTAGGAAAAAGAAGCAATATGTACAGAGAAACAATAGCAGACTTCTCATCAGAAGCAATGGAATTGAAGCATCATCTTTAAGTACTGAAAGAAAATAAGACTAGAATTCTATACCCAGTTAAAATGTTTTTTAAAACATGTAAGAATTCCCATTTCTAGTTTTTGGCATAAGGAACTTAAAGACAGTACTACATTCTAATAAGTTAAAAGCTGAAAAAAAGAAAAAATGAACTCTTCTTGGATCCATCAGAGAAGAGGAGTCATAGGGCAAATTACTCCCCACCCCCAAGAGTGACAGACGCATAATACAGGGTCACAACATAACAAAGCAGCGCCTGAGAAGCAAGTGTTGGAAAACCTGAAATGTAATTGATGAATTGCTAGAGGCTAGGTGTTTTTTAATCCTCAGTGTTAAAAACTCCAGAGGGACTCAGTCATAGGATAGCCCTATGCCGTTTTGGATTTTACCACTAGGACTTGAACCAGGTTCCCACAGGAAATACCCAGCTCTAGCACTTTCTAGCCATTCTGTTAAGGAGAGTAGAGAAGAAAAAAAACACACTACTGAGAAACATGAAATTCAGAGTCCAGAGACACAGGCTCACTAAAAAACAGGCCTAATCATAGGACTATAGAATACTTCCTTTTTTCCCCTACATTACACCAAGTTACTGGAGGCCTATTTACAACAGTTCTTTTTACCCAGTGAATTGTATCTGCCTATCAAGAAAAAATAAGGCATACTGAAAGGTAAAAAACAAAACTACAAAAGGGACATCAAGCATCAGAACCAGATATGGCAGAAGTGGTGGGGTTATCAGGGGACTTACGTTGCGGATTCTAGTTGACAAAATGCCATACAAGAACAGATGAGCAATGTAAGCAGAGAATTCGGAATCCTAACAACTGAAAGAAATGCTAGAAATTAAAACAGAAATGAAGAATGGCTTTCATAGGCTAGAATTGACACAGCCAAAGAAAGAATGTCTGAGCTTGAAAATATATTAATAGAAACTTCCAAAACTAAAAAGAAAGACTGAAAAAGAATATCCAAGAATATGGGACAGCTACAAAAGGTGTAAGTTCCTCATTACAGAAATACCAGAAGGAGGGTGTAAAGAATAAATGGAATATTTAAAAAACAACTGCTGGGCATGGTGGCACAGGCCTGTAATTGCAGTACTTGGGAAGCTGAGACAGAAGGATCATAGGTTTGAGGCCAGAGTGCAGTAATTTTGCAAGACCCTGTTTCAAAATAAAAAGTGAAAAGGGCTAGATATGTAGTTCAGTGGTAAAACACTCCACTGGGTTCAAGCTCTAGTACCATGAAAGAAAAATAATAGCTGAGACTAATAGACACAGATCCAGGAAGAGCAGGAAATACAGAGTAGAAAAAAATGCAGCCGGGTGTGGTGGCACACGCTTGTAATCCCAGTACTTGGGAGGCTAAGACAGGAGGATCAGGGTTTGCGGCCAGCCTCAGCTCTTTAGTGAGGCCCTCCGCAACTTAGTGAGACCCTGTTTCCAAATAAAGAATAAAACAAAATAGGGCTGGGGGTGTAGCTCGGGGGTAGAATGCCCCTGGGTTCAATTCCCAGTACCGCAGAAAAAAATGCCAAAACAAAAAATGACACCTAGGCATATAAATTTCAAACTACAAAAATTAAAAATGGAAAAAATTCCAAAAGAAGCCAGAAAAAATATTCCTTACTTATACAGGAGAAAAAAATAAGAACCACATCCACCTTCTCAGAAAGAATTTTCGGAAGAAGAGAGTGAAGTAAAATAAAGTATTCAGAGAAAACAAAAGCACCAACCCAAAACTTCGTACCCTGCAAAAATTTCCTCAAGTGTGAACAGGTAATGAAGACTGTCAGACAAGCAAGGATTTTATTGCCAGTAAAACTGTCTTCCAAGAAATGTTAACAAAGTTTTCTAAAAAGAAGGAAAATAATATTGTTCAGAAACTTGGATTTACATAAAGAGCATCAAAGAAGGAATAAGTGACATTAAAAAAAACTTTTAAAGATGCATGGTGGCGCATGCCTGTAATCACAGTACATGGGAGGTTGAGAAAGGAGGATTGCAGGTTTGAAGCCAGCCTCAGCAACTTAGTGAGGCTCTCAGGAACTTATCGAGACCCTGTTTACAAATAAAAAATAAAATGGCTGTTTACAAATAATAAAATTGGGCTGGAGTGTAGCTTAGAGGTAGAATGCCCCTGGGTTCAATCCCCAGTACAAAAAAAAAAAAACTTTTATTTTTTACTCTTAACAGATAATGGCTTGCCCAAACTAATAATAGCAATGATGTATTCAATTATGTATGCTTCTAGATACATGTTATGTATTTATTTTTGCTTATGTATGCTCATACAAGTGAGATGAATGACAGCAATGATAAAAGGGATGGGATGGAGAAATTAGGATTATTTTGTTATAAATTACACTACCCATTAAGTGGTGTACTGTTATTTGAAAGTGAGTTCAAATTAGTTGAAAATGCACATTTTCAAAATCTATGGTGATCACAAAAAATAGGAAGGAGGAAGAGAAAGTATTATAAGCTAAGAATGAAGAGAAAATGGAAGCACATGAAGTTTTCAATTAAAACTACAATAGGTAAAAAAAAAAAATGGAAGACATGACCAGCATGGTGTTGCATGCCTGTAATCCTAGTACTTAGGCTGAGACAGGAGGATTGCAGGTTTGAAACCAGCCTCAGCAACTTAGCAAGACCCTCTTTCAAGCCAAAAAATAAAATAGGGCTGGGGGTGTAACTGAGATAGAATGCCCCTTGGTTCAATCCCCAGTATTAAAAAAAAAAGCCAGATGTGGTGGCACACACTTGTATTCCCATTACTTGGAAGGCTGAGACAGGAGGATCTCAGGTTCTAGGCCAGCCTCAGCAATTTAGTAAGAACCAATTTCAAAATAAAAAGGGCTGGGGAATTCTCTGGCAGGTTAAATACCCCTGGTTCAATCCCTGGTACCAAAAAGAAAGAAAGAAAGGAAGGTAATGGAAGGCAAAACTAGGAACAAAGAACAAGGGTAAAAAGTAGAAGAGAGTAACACATGTTGGATAGTAACCCAGCTATATCAGTAGTCACTTTGAATATCAGTGGTTTAGATACAGCAGTTAACAGCAATTGTCAGAATGGGTTAAAAAAAAAGACAACTACGTTGTCTGCAATAAACCATTTTAAGGTAAAAACACATAGATTATAAATAAATGCAGGCAGAAAACTATAACTTGATTACACAATCAAAATTAAATGTGAGTTGCTATATTAATTTCAGACAAAGCAGTCTTCAGAGTAAGGACATTGTCAGGAATAAAGTTGGGTGTTACATCATCCTAAGGGAACCACTTTTCCAAGAAGGCATAGCAATTTTTAACAGGTATGTGACTATCAAAATAGAGGAGGCAAAAAGTTTATAGAACTTAAAAGAGAAACACATTAACCCACTAATATAATTGATTGGGGACTTCAACACATCTCTATCAAAAATGGACAAATTCATTAGTCAGAAAATATAAGGGCATATTTTTAGCCCACACCACCAATAGTCAACTGGGCATAATTGACATCTATAAATTGCATCTATAAAAATCTTCTGACAAGAGATTACTCATTCTTCTCGAGCTCATAAGGGATATTCACTAACTTACACCATAAAACACACCTTAACAAATTTAAAATATGGAGATCACAACACAAAAAAATGTAGTTGCTCTTGGACCACAATAGAATTATACTAGAAATCATAATGGAAAGTTAACTGGGGATTTTCAAAATACATGGAGGTTGACCAATACACTTCTAAAGAACACATGGAGCATTGATCTCCACCCTCTTCTAGTAATTGCAAGGCCTTTGGTTTAATATCCAATCTTTGATCCATCTTGACTTAACTCTTGTGCAGAGAGAAGTTGGGGTTTAAATCCATTTTTCTACAGATAGAAAACCAATTTTGCCAACTCTGTTTAAAAGGCTGTCTTTTCTTGGAGTGTATGTTTTTGGCAGCTTTGTCAAAAATAAATTGACTGTAAGAGTATGGATTTGTTTCTGAATCTTCTGTTGTCTGTGTGTGTCTGTTTTTGTGCCAATACCAGGCTGTCATTATTACTGTGGCTCTGTAGTATAGTTTGAAGTCAGGTGTTATGATGCCTCATACATGGTTCTTATCACTGAGAATTGCTCTGGCTATTCTTGGTCTTTTGTTTTTCCATTTGAATTTTAGGACTGATTTTTCTAGCTCTATGAAGAATGACCATGGTATTTTGATAAGAATTGCATTGAATCTGTTAATCACAGAATGGCCATTTTGATGATATTTATTCTGCCTGTCTAAGAGCAAGGTAGATCTCCAACATATAGGCACTGGTAGAAACTTCCTTAATAAGACCCCTAAGGCACAAGAAATTAAAATGAGGATTAACAAGTGGAATGGCATTAAATTAAAATGCTTCTGTGCATCAAAGGAAACCATCAAGATCCTTAAGAGAGAGCTAATAGAATGAGAGAAGATCTTTGAAGATCTCCTCTGGCAGAGGACTAATATCTAGAATATACAAAGAACTTAAAAAACTTAACACTAAAAGAAAATAACCCAGTCAAAAAATAGGCAAGTGAACTAAATAGACACTTCACAAATGAAAAAATACAGATAGCCAATAAATACATGAAAAAATATTCAACATCATTAGCAATCAGAGAGGTGCAAATCAAAACTAAACTGAGATTTCATCTAACCCCAGTTAGAATGGCAATCATCAAAAGTACAAACAATAATAAATGCTGGCAAGAATGTGGAGAAATAGGAACTCTGGTACATCGTTGGTGGGATTGAAAATCAGTGCAGCCACTTTGGAGATCAGTGTGGAGATTCCTCAGAAGACTGGGAATGGAACTACCATATGACCCAGCTATACCACTCCTGGATATCTTCCCAAAGGAATTGAAACCAGAATGTTAGTAAATAGGGTGGGGGAAAAAAGAAACCAGAATATTATCTCAAGACATGCATATATGTTTGTAACAGCACAATTCACAATAGCCAAATTAAGGAACCAGCTTAGGTGTCCATTAACAGGTGAGTAGAGTACAAAATTATGGGATATACACACAATGGAATTCTACTCAGCCAAAAGAAGAACAAAATTATGTCATTTGCAGGGGGAAAATGGATGGAACTAGAGAATATGATAAGTGAGATCAGTCACACAAAAATGAAGAGTCGCTGGGTGTTGTGGCGCACACTTATACTCCCAATACTTGGGAGGCTGAGACAGGAGGATTGCAGGTTCGTGGCCAGCCTCAACTACTTAGTGAGGCCTCTGCAACTTAGTGAGACCCTGTTTCAAGGAATAAAAAAATAGGGCTGGGGGTGTAGCTCAGAGGTAGAATGCCCCTGGGTTCAATCCCCAGGACTGCAAAAAAAAAAAAAAAAAAAAAAAAG
>PVJS01005974.1:50099-61941 GCA_004027185.1 Glis glis | reverse complement strand
GAGACTGGAGGATCAGGGTTCACGGCCAGCCTCAGCTCGCTCTCTCTCTCTCTCTCTCTCTCTCTCTCTCCGTTTCTCTTTCTCTCTCTCTCTCTCTCTCTCTCCTTAGTGAGGCCCTCCCCAACTTCGTGAGACCCGGTTTCAAAATAAAGTATAAAAAATAGGGCCAGGGCCCGGCGTGGTGGCACACGCTTGTAATCCCAGTACTTTGGGAGGCGGAGACCGGAGGATCAGGGTTCATGGCCAGCCTCAGCTCGCTCTCTCTCTCTCTCTCTCTCTCTCCCCCCTTGTCTCTCTCTCTCTTTCTACTTAGTGAGGCCCTCCACAACTTCATGAGACCCGGTTTCAAAATAAAGTATAAAAAATAGGGCCAGGGTGTAGCGCGGAGGTGGAACGCCCCTGGGTTCAATCCCAGGTACCGCAAAAAAAAAAAAAGAAATGTATTTGATGACACAATCTAGCCAAGTTAGAGATGAGAGTAGAAATACTGATAAGATGACTGGGAGTAAACACTGAATACATTTAAGTTTAGAAATAAATTAACCAATGTAGATATTTTGGCTGTTGGACAAAATGTATGTCCTTCAAAATTTGACAAATTAACAATATAAGCGAATTAAAAATCAGGAGGCAAAATACAGAGGGGGACAGAGAAAAACACTCTATAAAATTTTCTAAATCAAGAAGTATAAGCCGGGTGTGGTGGTGCATGCCTGTAATGCCAGCACTTAGGAGACTGAAACAGGAGGATAGTAGGTTCTGAGGCTGGTTTCAGCAACTTAGTAAGACCCTTGGCAACTTAGTGAAACCCTATTTCAAAATAAAAAAATAAAAAGGGGTTGGGGATATAGCTCAGTGGTAGAACACCCCTGGATTCAATCCCCAGTAACACACACACACACACACACACACACACACACACACACACACACAACTAAAATTAATCACAGACTTAAATGCCATTTCTAAAAGTATAATTCTTCTAGAAGAAAACAGGAAGAAAATCTGTGTGAGTGACCTCACGTTAGGCAGATTTCTACAAAGCAGAAGAGAAAAAAATTGAAGATATTAAAAAATTTAGAACTGCATTTCTACATTTGAAGACACTATTATGAAAATGAAAAGACAAAACACTGAATAGGAGAAAATATTTGCAAAGTTTACTGATTTATAACTTGTATCATTAATTCTACTTTATAAAATTGGAAAAAGATTTGACCATAGAGCTCACCAGACATACGAATGTATGCACATTAAAAGATGTGCAGTATCAGTCATTAGAGAGAGAAAATTAAAATCAGTGAGTTACCCCAGTGAGTTACAAGCCTATTCAAATGGTTGATTTTTAAAAAACTGACAATAGAAAATCTCACACAGAGTAATAAGAATTCTCATATATAACTGGTAGGAATGGAAAATGATATATCCACTTGGAAAAATCAGCCCTTTTTAAAAACAACTTGAGCCCGGTCCGTGCCTCATGGTTGTTGAAAAGCCAGGAGTCAACATGATGGAGTTCTTTGACTGCCACCATTGCAAGAATCCCTCTTTGGCTGCGACAGCAAGTTCTTGTCCTACGAGGACCAGCACTGAGAGCTTGCTGGTGGACAAGCCCTTCGCTGCCAAGGAGGACCAGTTGCTCTGCACGGACTGCTATTCCAACAAGTCCTCCTCCAAGTGCCAGGAATGCAAGACCACCATGCCAGTACTCGCAAGATGGAGCACAAGGGCAGCAGCTGGCATGAGACCTGCTTCATCTGCTATCACTGCCAATAGCCAATGGGAACCAAAAGTTTCATCCCTAAAGACAATCAGAATTTCTGCATCCCTGCCATGAGAAGCAATATGCCCTGCAGTGTGTTCAGTGCAAAAAGCCCATCACCTGGGAGGAGTCACCAGGCAGGAGGGGACTGGCCTGCCACAAGGAGTGCCTCGTTTGTACAGCCTGCAAGGAGCAGCTGTCCGGCCAGTACTTCACGGCCCGGGTTGAGTTTGCCTGTTGCCTGACCTGCTTCTGCAACTTTTATGCCAAGAAATGTGCGGAGTGCAGCAACCCCATCAGTGGACTCAGAGGCATGAAGTACATCTCCGTTGAGGACGGCAGTGGCACAAGGACTGCTGTAACTGCAAGCCGTGCTGCCTGTCCTTGGTGGGGCGAGGCTTCCTCACAGAGGGACGATCCTGTGCCTGGCAGAAGACACAGCTCGTGCTTTCATGCACAGATTTGTACGTTTTCTTTCTCAACCAGCAATGTTGTGTTGTTTCCACCAGTCACCTGGAGACTTTTCTCTTTTGCTTCCCAGTGATCTTCACGTTTGTTTAAACCCTTTGATCCTTCCTACTAGTTGTCCCAGGGAGAGCTAAAACCCTTACGTAAATACCAGGTGGGAAGATGGTTTGAAATTTTTGTAATCAAGACAAATCTGAGTATCAAAATCCTTTTGAAGCCAGGTGTGGTGGCGCACGCTTGTAATCCCAGTACTTGGAAAGCTGAGACAGGAGGATTTCAGGTTCTCGGCCAGCCTCAGCTACTTAGTGAGACCCTCCGCAAATTAGTGAGACCTTGTTTCAAAATAAAGAATAAAAAATAGGGCTGGAGGTGTAGCTCGGAGGTAGAATGCCCCTGGGTTCAATCCCCAGTTCTGCAAAAATAAATAAATACGTCCTTTTGAATGATGTCTTTATAAATGCATCTTTCTTTCACTGCCTACTTAAGTGCAATTGACATATGTCACAAGTTTGAAAGTTTTCCAAACTCTATATAGCATAAAGAAGAGTTGGTATTTGCAGTTCTGTAACTTCTTGTCATGTAAAGCCTGAAACAAGGCATGTGACTTCCAAGAAAGTTATTCAGAACAACAACAACAAAAAATACAACTTGACAATAATACTCCAAGGCATTTACCCAAGAAAAATTAAAAAACATTTACACAGAGAACTATACATGAATGTTTATAGCATCTGTATATATAACAGTCATAATATTGAAAATACAATTTTCATTCAGTTAATGCAAGGATAAACAAACTGTATACCCAATACAAAGGAATACTACATAGCAATAAAAGGGAATGAACTATTGTTAAATGGGAAACCATGGATGAGCCACAAGAGTATTATGCTAGGTGAAAGGTAGGCTCAAAGAGCAACATACTACATGGTTCCATTTAAATGACATTAGGGGAAAAGTAATATCTACAGAAATAATCAGTGCTTGTGAGGGCCTGGGTGGAAAGAAACACAAAATAATCTATTAGGGGCTGATGGAAATATTTTATATTTTAAATATAGTAGCCGGGCGTGGTGGCGCACGCTTGTAATCCCAGTACTTTGGGAGGCGGAGACCGGAGGATCCGAGTTCGCGGCCAATCTCAGCGCGCATGCGCGGGCGCGCCACGCGATTTATCTCTCTCCTCTCTCCTCTCCCCCCCCCCTCTCCCTGTCTCTCTCTCTCTACCTAGTGAGGCCCTCTGCAACTTCGTGAGACCCAGTTTCAAAAATAAAGCATAAAAAAATAGGGCCGGGGGTGTAGCGCGGAGGTAGAACGCTCCTGCGTTCAATCCCCGGTACCGAAAAAAAAAATAAGTAAAATAAATAAATAAATATAGTAGTGGTTACACCACTGTATAATTGGTCAAAACTCATCACACTGTTCATCTAGAAAAGGTGAATGTAACTTATGTAAACTCGACCTAATTTTTTTAATGGGAAAAACATGGGAAGTATTAGCAACAGAGGGGATTTTTCATTTATTTTACTTAAAAAGCACAGGAAATGCAACAGGGTCTTACACTAGGGTCATTAAAGGCGAGTTCTTGTGAGAAGGACAAAATAATGTATCATGCCATCTAAAAATATATTTTTTCAAAAGGTTAAAGGAATAAAACAGACAAATCAAAATACTTTACATTTTCCTACTACATGCCTCTGAATACCTCTTTGGAAATTATCATTATATTTCCTAAGTAGCCATAATTTACAGAAGCCATTTATATGTAAGAATAAGTGTATTATTTATATTAGGAAGATTAACCTCTGTAATGATTATTCAAGTCAGAAAAATAAATATTAAAACCCTATTAGAAGCTGGGCATGGTGGCACACACTTATAACCCCAGTACTTGGGAGGCTAAGACAGAAGGATTGCAGGTTCAAGGTCAGCCTCAGCAACTTAGCGAGGTCCCTCTCAGTAAGTCTCTGTTTCAAAATAAAACAGGGCTGAGGTGTGGGAGTAGAGTCCCCTTATGTTCAATCCTCAGTGCAAAACAAAAACAAAAACAAAAACAAAATCCTATTAGAGCAGGGTTAGGTGGTACATGCCTTTAATCCCAGCTACTCCAGAAAATGAGGAAGGAGGATTGCAAGTTCAAGGCCAGCCTGGGCAACTTGGCACGACCTTGTCTCAAAATAAAAAATAAGAAGGGCTGGGATGCCAGGCATGGTGGCGCACACCTGTAATCCTAGTACTTGGGAGGCTGAGACAGGAGGATTTCAGGTTCAAGGCCTGCCTTAGCAACTTAGTGAGACTCTGTTTCAAAATAAAAACTAAACAGGGCTTGAGGCTGGGGGTATAGCTCTGAAACAGGACCCCCCCACCACCAGGGTTCAATTCCACTACAAAAAAAAAAAAGGCTGGGAATGTAGCTCAGTGGTAGAACGCCCATGGGTTCAATCACCAGTAATGGAAAAACAAACAAACAACAAACTTGGAGCCTCTCTTTGCCAATTTTAATTCCTAGAAATGAGTTTTAAGTGTTTCTATTTTACCAGTGAAATCAGTAAGTAGACTCAAGTAATTGGGAGATACTGATATGACATACAAATTTCCAATATTAGTGGGTCAGATTAAAAAAAGCAAGGCAAAAGTTTGGTAATGCTGATAATTTACAGGATTTAACATTTCTGGGAAAGACACCAAAATAATGAAAATAATACAATTGATATAAGGGATTATTTTAGATGATGGAGATACAGCAGTGAATGCGATAAAGCCCCTGCTCTAATGGAACGTACGTATTCTACTGGGGAGGCAGACAATGGCAAATGAACAAAACATGTAACGTCAAGTAGTGGTTAAGTGTTAGAGGAAAAATAAGGAATATAAAAACGATGGGGTCAGGATATTAACTCGGACACTCGAGATGACAACTGAGCTGAGACCTGAATTAAATGAGGGAACAAGCTTTGTAAAAATCAGACATAAACATTCTTAATAGAGAAGACAATGCTTACCCAGAAGTATTCTTTTGTGTTCTAAGAGCAGCAATAGAAATAGTGAAGCAAAAAGAACAGAATCAGCTAGGAGGAAGTGCCACAGATAGAGAGTTCAAACAGCTGTGAATATATTTATCAAATATCAACGACAAATGAAGGTGGGCATTTTAATGTCATTGGTGTAAAGGGGCATTTGGTTTTATATATTTCAAAATTAAATAGCCACTGGCTATTTAAGTAGAGATGAGATACTCTGCACAAAAAAGAAAGGAAAAATAGTAAAACTATGATAGCAATACCATAAAAATTCCAGAAATTAGGCAAAGGAAAATTAAAAATTAAAACCACCACACCCAGATCCATCAGAATGAAACTAGAGAATACCAGACACAAAGCAAAGATTTGAGAAGTGAAATAGATGAAAAAAGTAACAAGTGGCAGGTCAGTTCCAGGCTCGCTCTGGAGTGGAAACCCTCTAACAGTATAATGAAATTACAACACGTCACGTTTCCTACCAGATACAGTATGCATTTCACCAATGCAGTCAATATCCCTGCTACGTTCATATAACAGAATCATTGAGCTTGAGATCATATTTCTTCAGTTTAATATTTTGATCAGGACTCAAATAGAGAGTGGAACACAGAATTTAAATCTCATTCACTTGAGTTTGAACTAATAATGTTTCAAATAAAAGTTGAATGACTTTTTTTTTTTAAGCTAAAGGATAAGATGGCTACATGAGGCTCCGCTGAAGGATTTATACAGGTACCGGGGGGGGGGCTTTATTTTAAAATCCTCTAATCTCATCTGTCATCTTTTTACATAACTAAGATTCCTTATCCTGGCAATATATATATGTGTACTTGGAATTGAACCAATCAAGGGGTATTCTACCTCTGAGCTACTCCCGATTTTATTTTTTATTTGAAACAGGGTCTCCTAAATTGCTGAGGCTGGCCTTGAATCTGCGATTCTCCTGTCTCAACCTCCCAAATTCTGGGATTACAAAGTACTGGGATTACAGATATACACCACCATGCCCAGCATCCCTGTTCTTTCTTTTTTGTGGTACTGGGGATTGAACCAACAGGCCTTCTACCTCCAAGCTACACCCCCCAGTCTGATTTTATTTCTTATTTGGAAACAAGGTCTCACTAGGTTGCTGAGAGCCTCACTAAATTGTCAAGGCTGACTTTGAACCTGCAATCGTCCTGTCTCAGACTCCCTAGTATTGGTATTACAGGCATGCGCCACCGAGTCCGGCTTTCCCCTGGTTATTTCTTTACCAAGAATCACAAGGTATTCTGTAAGGAAATCAATTTGTTACCTACCCACCCATTTTTTAAAAAATGAGCATAAATTATTCTATATAATCACTTCTTAGTGATTTCCAGAAGAAAACATGTAATTTCAATTGAATGTTTTTTTTTTTGGGGTACTGGGGATTGAACCCAGGGACATTCTACCTCTGAGCCACACCCCCAGCCCTATTTTATTTTAAAACAAGGTCTCACTAAGTTGATGAGAGTCTCACTACTTGCTGAGGCCGTCCTTGAACCTGGGATCCTCCTGTCTCAGCCTCCCAAGTACTGGGATTGTAAGTGTGCACCACCACGCCCAGCTCAATTGAATTGTTTTCTCTCCTATATCTATGACTGAATAACCTAGGAATTTTAACACAGAATTTTTTTTTCTGTTCTTTTGTCTTGAATTTAATCTATGTCTGATAGAGGCATCTATATTAATGTTTTATATACCAACTCAAACATTTAAAATATTTTTTGTATTATTTGCTAAGTAATGAACTACTCAAAATTTTGACAATTCCCAATTTGTTCATGTTTATATGAAGCTGGGTACATCTATTTTTTAAAAATCCCATATTTAACACTTAGTTGCTTTTTTTCCTTTTTTTTTTTTGCGGTACCGGGGATTGAACCCAGGGGCGTTTTACCTCCGAGCTACACCCCCAGCCCTATTTTTTATACTTTATTTTGAAACCGGTCTCATGAAGTTGCGGAGGGCCTCACTAAGTAGCTGAGGCTGGCCACGAACCCGGATCTTCCGGTCTCCACCTCCCAAGTACTGGGATTACAAGCGTGCGCCACAACGCCCGGCATATTAAAATTTAGTTGCTTTTCTGAAGAGCAACTTGCTGCCAGGTGTGGTGGCACACACCTGTAATCCCAGTACTTGGGAGGCTGAGACAGGAGGATCCCAGGTTCAAGGACAACCTCAGCAAGTAGCTTGAGACTCATCAACCTAGTAAGACTGTTTCAAAATAAAAATAAAAATGGGCTGGGGGCATATCTCGGAGGTAGAATGCCCCTTGGTTCAATCCCCAGTACAACACCAATACACACACACACACACACACACACACACACACGAGCACTTCTTGTTTTTGTTTTTTGCGGTACCAGAGATTGAACCCAGGGACATTCTACCTCCAAGCTACACCCCCAGCCCTAATTTTTATTCTTTATTTTGAAACAGGATCTCACTAAGTTGCGGAGGGCCTCACTAAGTAGCTGAGGCTGGCCACAAACCTGCGATCCTCCTGTCTCAGCCTCCTAAGTACTAGGATTACAAGCGTGCGCCATCACACCTGGCTAGCAACTTGCTTTTTTTAAGGCCACTGTATTTATAAAACTACAACAGCTAGATATGGTCCAAAGATAATTTTTAGTCAGAAACAGAGTAAGATGGTACAGAGATAAAAATCATGACACATAGTGCACATTCTTGACAAATCTCATGAAAATGAATGAGTCTGTACAAATCAGCATATAATCTACTCATTCCTTTCATTATAAAACTACAAAATTCCAGAGAAATCACATATATAATGTACAACATACAAAATTAAAATGTTGCTCATTTTATTAAGCCAGTCCTTGTGAAATTAATGAAGGAAATCACTGAATTTGTATTCCCATGGCTTTCCATGATCTGAAAACTAACTTCTAACATACCCTAAAAAATATTTTCTTATAAGCAGACAGGCCATTGCTTTTAATAAAAATCATTTATTGTATATTATTAAGGTAGAGGGTTAATTGGTACAATACTATGCATAATCTCTCATCCTTAAAAAATTAAACAAATATATAAAAATAGCAAAACAGAATGAGCATATTAGACAAAAATGAGCATATTTTATGTCTCCTATTATAACTATGTACTATGTATAATAAGTTTATGGCTTTTCCTTTCCTACATAATTGCTAACTTTTTACAATAACTACATATTTTCTGTCAGTGTATTACATAGCTTCAGATTTTTTCATCCAACTTGGCTGACTGAAATATCCAGCTAAATGTAGCACTATTAAAAAATTAGAGCCTGTTTCTTATCTCTAAAAATACAATATTGTTCTATGAAGTTTGCACAATAGGATATAATGCAAATGTTCCAGCTACAATGTGATGAATTAAGGCTACCCCTGGTCCATTTGCAGTGTTATTATTTCATTAAACTTAATTTTTAGTCAATGCTCTTGTGGAATAAAGTAATCATTTATAGTAAATATGGAGAAAAATGAAGAGCTTTAAAAAAATGTGTCAGCACCAAGTTCTTTCATCATTTTGTGTGTGTGTGGGAAGGGTACTGGGGGTTGAACCCAGAGGCATTCTCTCTCCAAGATATACTCCCAGATCTTTTTTTAAATTTTTGTTTTGAAACAGGGTCTCTCGCTAGGTTGCTGAGAGTCTTGCAAAGTTGTTGAGGCTGGTTGTGAACCCTGTCTCGGCCTCCCAAGTACTGGGATTACGGGTGTGCACCACCACGCCTGGCTCATCATTTTTATATTTAATTATAGCACATCCGTTTTTCAGCATAATTATATCTAAAAGAAGAATCACTGCTTTATAAAAAAGGAGGAGTGGGGTAAGGAGGGCAGGTTTGTTTTGTAGATGCAGTATAAATTTTATACCTAATTAGATAACAGGAAAATATTTAAAAAGATCTATGGATGAATTTTAGCATACTGTTCCCACACTAATCAAAGGAGACATGAATAGGAATATTATAGGAATATATCCATATACCTATATTTGTCAAAGATTCAAATTTGTTACATTGCAGCATATATCCAAGAAAGTATGCCACATGATTCAAAAATTCTGGCTGAATATAATAAAATATATTCAATTTTATTTTCAATGTGCATAAATATAAGGCATCCCCAAATAATCCGCAGGAAGTCAAAGGATCCAACAATGATTTCTATGACCAAAGTTTTATTTAATAGAAAGATTCATAGTCTTCAAAATAGATTTTGTTGTAGTGCTACACATTACAAATATTCAACTGCTTACCAAATTATCCTTTTCTGGAAGGTAAATGTTACTGAGAGAGAGAGAGAGAGAGAGAGAAAGAGACAGAGAGAGAGAGAGAGAGAGAGAGAAAGAGATGAATTGATTGATTGAAGTGCTTGAGGGAAATAAGAATGCAGCAGAAAACTACAGGAGCCCACATATCCTTTTTCTTAGATTTAATTTGTCATATATAAGGTTTTTATATACAATCAGTGTGCATTGTAACAGTTTATATTAAAAGTCAATCAAGTTTATCTAAAATGTTAACCTGGCTGCATAGCACATTTGACATTATTGCCCACATGAAAAGGGAAAACAAATGGATTTACAATAACTTTTGGCTGTTTTGAATTCTGAGTGTTCATACACCTACTCTTTTAAACTAAATGCATCTGAAAAAAATGCTTCCAGAGCATGCAGTTTAGATTTTCCATATTATTCCGCCATTTTGTTTTTTTACTACAAACACAATATTGACTAAAAAAGAAAAAGGAAGAAATAACATGTATCTAATAAAATATTCAATATAAAAAGAGGACTAATGGAAATAAGTGACCCCTTTCCCCATTTTTACATTCTAAACAATGATTCCATCAAGACAAATCATTAAAAAGTGTTATTACACTGATTTTTTTTAATAAGAAGGCCTGAGTTGGTAGGGAAAGGAACAGTCAAAAAAAGCCTGAGAAAGGGAAGGAAGTAAGGAAAGCTCATTTAATACATTTACAATAATTTACAGCCATTTTTTCTTGTAAAAAGGCATAATAATAGATCACAAACAGGAAATTCCTGGCTATATTACAGATATAAGTACAGATTTTAAATATTCAAGCTTGTGATGAGAAGCGGCAAGGTGGTCGCAGTGTACAATGTAAACAAGTAGCTTTGGAAAGTGAACAAAGTCCTTGAGTGTTTTTTCTTTATTAAGAAAAGAACTCTCTTTCATTCCTTCCTGAAACATGATCACAGGTCAGAGTCAAGTTCATATACAAACATAATTTAAATGGTGGTCAGTTTAAAATCACTGACTTAACAGTTTTATCCAGCCTATATGGGAGGGCAGTGTTGAGGTCCCTGTTATAGTAAACATTTTCCATTTCTTTAAAAAAGAAAAAAAAAAAGTACTACAATATTTGTAGTACAGTGCAGCATAATCCTTAAATATAAAAATATTTTCTCTTCTGTTGGGATAATAGACCTTGCATCCTGGAAAGAAGTAACAATACTGCTACTGATAGAAGATCTGTTTATATCTTTCAAGTCATGTAAGGCAATTACTGTGTTGGTTTATGATATATGGCTAAAAGAAAAGTCCAGAAAGACAGCATCAGTTTTTGTTATGTCTTCCGGCTACTCCAGGTATGCTCAGGTGTACTTTTGTGTTCAATTGAATGTTCAAATGGAGATCTGGAGCCGTAAGGAGACCTCTGATCTAGTGGTGACCTCGGGCCACTACTGGAAGCTCTGTGGTCCATTTGCCAATCTGAGTGATACCTGTAATCCCTGGAAGATTTATGGTGGGTATATTCAGAACTTGACCGGTGATCTGAGTGTAACCGATGATCTGAATGAGATCGGTGATCAGAATGAGATCGATCTTTTAAACTTCCTTCCAAACTTGACCTGTGATCCCTACTCCTGTGATCATCCAGTTTTCTGTGTTTCTCTCTGTCACTGTAATATCTAATGAAAGAAAAATTGGATCTTTTAGTCAAACTAAGAATGTAAATTAAAATGTTCCCAAATAAAATCTTATTAAAAAAATAAAACAAAAATACTGTTAATTATATACAAGCTCAATATTTTGTTAAACTTCACAAATTAGCTTTATAATCACTGGAAATATTTCTTTAGAGAAATTATTTGATTCATAAAACTAAAGTAAACCATAGTGAGCACCTGAGACAGCATGTAATACTACTTTTTATTCTATAAATCACTTGTATTAATGCATTTTAGTGGTCTGGAAGATAGAACTGAGATAACCATAACTATCCAGAAAACCCTTGAAATCAGAGCCTTTGATGAATCTCCAAGCAGGGAAAAAAAAAATTGGTTGGTGATAACTAGTAAAAGCTTCTCCAAGTCAGGTGTGGTGGCACATGCTTATAATCCCAGTACTTGTGAGGCTGAGACCGGTCATGGCCAGCCTTAGCTACTCAGTGAGGCCCTCCACAAGTGAGACCCTGTTTCAAAATAAAGAATAAAAAATAGGGCCGGGGGTGTAGATCAGAGGTAGAATGCCCCTGGGTTCAATCCCCAGTACCACACACACACACACACACACACACACACACACACGCAA
>PVJS01005974.1:0-49999 GCA_004027185.1 Glis glis | reverse complement strand
TCCTCTGCAATTTAGTGAGACCCTGTTTCAAAATAAAGAATAAAATAGGGCTGGGGTGTAGCTCGCGCTCGCGCGCGCGCACACACACACACACACACACACGCACAAATGGGGCAGTTCAATGAGAACTAATCTCGAAAAACATTTGCCTTTTTCTTTTTTTTTGCGGTACCGGGGATTGAACCCAGGGGCATTCTACCTCCGAGCTATACCCGGATCCTCTGGTCTCCACCTCCCAAGTACTGGGATTACAAGAGTGCACCACCACGCCCGGCTAACATTTGCCTTTTCAAACAAAATATACTGAACAAAATGAGGGTTTCTGTTGATAAAAGATTTTTTTTTTACAAACAATATAAATTATATTCTAAAAGTCTGTGAAATCATAAAAGCATACTGCCATAACTGTGGCTTTATTATATGCACCTTTCTAATATTAATCCATTCTGTAACTGATGTGTTAGAGAAAGTGTGATAGAGCTTCTCAGAGAAGAAATTATTGCTATGGGCACAACTAAAATACAAACTATGTCTTCTACTTCCTTTTGCTGCAGTGCTGGGCATAAAACCCAGGGCCTCACTCATGCTAAGCAAATGCTTCACCACTAAGTTACACCCACAGTCCTTCTTTGTCTTTCTGACCTTTACTTTTATTCTTTTTTTAGTTTACTTTTAATAATGATCATTAATTATTAAAAATGCTCCTTTGTTAATAAAGAAGTAAAATGTATTCTGCTACTGATATTCAGGTTGTCTACTGTTAAAAGGCTTCAAATAACAAAAACAATACATGGAGAAAACTTTCTGGTTTCAGGATCATACCAGATTGCTGAAATTAAGTTTAACTTAAAGTTGTGAGCTGGGCATGGTGGTGCAAGCCTGTAATCCTAGTACTTGGGAGGCTGACAGAGGAGGATCGCGGGTTCAAAAGCCAGCTTCATTTTTTGTTTCCAAATAAAAAATGGAACAGAGCTGGGGCGTGACTCAGAGGTAGAATGCCCCTGGGTTCAATCCCCAGCAACATACACACACATACACACATACATGTTCACATAAATTATTTTTGTTTTTTTAAATATGGAACGTGGAATTTCCCTTTTTAAATTTGGACCGCTATTTCATCAAATTCTTATGTTACCCTATCATTTTTTGAAAAGCATTTACACCAGTATTCTCCAAAGCCAATTATAATGAATCATACAACTTAAGATTATAGAACTTCCTATACCAACTTTCATCTCTCAACACATTTTTTTTTTTTTTGCAGTGCCGGGGATTGAACCCAGGGGCTTTCTACCTCCGAGCTACATCCCCGGCCCTATTTTTTATACTTTATTTTGAAACTGGGTCTCGCGAAGTTGCAGAGGCCTCACTAAGTAGCTGAGGTTGGCCGCGAACCTGGATCCTCTGGTCTCCGCCTCCCAAGTACTGGGATTACAAGCGTGCGCCACCACGCCCGGCTTCTCAACACATATTTTGACTTCAATTTTTTAACTCAAAAACATTTTATAGAGAAAAAAAATAAGTTCTTATTTACAAATAAGACCTACTCAGACTGCATGAAAACTGAATTGCCTGACAGGTCAAATGCAGCAAATATAATCAAAAGGATAAAGATATGAATAATCACAATTCCGAAGTAACTATCAAGTTTACCTGCTGTCTTGCTTGTAGTGATCCCACTCACGATGATCTTTACCATTACTAAATGAAGAATAGGGTCTTTTCCTGGAATCACTCTTTTTGTAAGAATCCCCCTGATGTCGGTCTTTATGATGATCGTGGTACTGAGATAAGTGTCTATCAGAAGAGTAACTGTCTCTGCTGCTATCATCGTGATTTGTATTCTCCTTTAATCTTTCCACATCTGTTAGGTAAAAATGTCTGACTTTTGTTAATGACTTTTAAAACTGTGGTAAAAGTAACTCTACCATTAGATAACAATAACTCCTGTTTCAACACTTGCCAAAACAAAATCATTTCCCAAATGTAGGCAGTTAAGGCATTTAGAAATGGTCTAAGAAAGCAGAATACTGAAGTTTAAAAGGGTCACTTGATTCTGAAATGTAAATACAAGGACCATGCCCTTCTCAGATTATATTTTTATGGCTCTTATAACAAAAAGAATGCATTTATTCCAAATGATATTTAAAAAGAATAAACATTCACTTTAACAATTATCCTACAGTTTCTAGAAACTATGGAAACTTTATGGAAAAGACATTAAGATAAAACATTGTTTAAAGAATGGATTTTATGTAATAATGTAGGTATATGCTAGAATTACAGTATCTGCCAATATAAAGGTATTTTTAAACAAGAATAGCAACCCTTTTTACAATTTGGTTTACCTAAAACAAAACAAAACAAAACAAAAAGGGAAAACAAATTTTTAAGTTTATTTTCCAAAACAACTAGTAAGGCTTACTTACCTGGATTTTTAACCGCATGGGCATTCAAGTTGCTGTTCTGGTCATTGTTTTGCTAAAATAAATACACATATACAAGAATTTTTTAAGTGCCTTCAAATACTCTTATAAAACAGAAGGAGGAGGGAATCCTTAAAGAGAAAATCCTGATACTGAAGAAGTACTCATGTAAGACACTAAAGAGTATATAACATTTACAAATCTGTCCTGTAGTTTTGTTTTTTAAAACTGACTTTGAAATAATTTTATACTTAACAGAAAAATTACAACGGAGTATTACCAGTTCTCATAATTCTCTCCACCTAGCTTCTCCTAACATTAATATTATATAACCATAATATAATGATCAAAGCCAAGTAATTAACATTGATACAATACTATTAGCTGAACTATAGATTTCATTCAGATTTCACATTTCCCTCTAATGTCTTCTCTGCTCCAGGATCCAATCCGAAGTCCTATATTAGTTGTCATGTCTTCTGTGACAGTTCCTTAGTTTTTTCTGATCTTCCAGAATTTTCACATTTATGAAGAATACTGGTTATTTTATAGAATATCCTTCAAATAGAGTTTGTATGAAATTTCTCATGAATAGCTTGAAGTTATACATTTTTGGCAAGAATTCCACAGATGTGATATGCCCTTTTTGGTGCTGTATCACAGGGTTTGATGATGTTAATGTCTTTTTGCTATAATTACTTGTTTTAGGTGTCGTCAGGCAAGTTTCTTTTCCATAAAGTTATTGTTTTTCTTTTGTAATTAATAAACATCTCAGAGGGGATCTTTACACTATATCAATATCTTGTTTTCTTTTTTATTAAAACAAATTTGCTAAATTAAAACAAAATTTTCTTGCCTGCTAATTTTAGCTTCCTTATGTGGATCTTACTTAACTAACAAAAATTTTTGTTGTTGTTGTTGCAGTACTGGAATTGAACTTAGGGTTACTCTCCCCTAGCCTTTTTATTTAGTGAGGCAGGGTCTCACTAAACTGTCCAGGCTAGCCTCAAACTTGGTAATCCTCCTGCCACAGCCTCCCAAGTAGCTGCCCAGCACTACTGAGTTCTAATGGTACTTTGTCTATATCATTCATTCATTGTCTATATCAATCATTCATTCTATCTACATTTAGTAATTGAATTCTTCTCTAGTAAATACTGTATCATAATTTTTTTTTTTTTTGCGGTACTGGGGATTGAACCCACAGGCATTCTACCTCCGGGCTATACCCCCAGCCCAATTTTTGTTCTTTATTTTGAAACAGGGTCTCACTGAATGGCAGAGGGCCTCACTAAGTAGCTGAGGCTGGCTGCGAACCCGGATCCTCCAGTCTCAGCCTCCCAAGTACTGGGATTACAAGTGTGTGCCACCACGCCCGGCTTCTGTATCATAATTTTAATTACATAAATTAAGAAATAAAATATGACACTAATTTACCTGAGATTCTTGCCGTTTTTTAATAGCATGCTTATATAATTTATGCAACTTCCTTGCATCAAACTCGGTAAACTTAGATACAAAAATCCACAGGTTTCTAGAAGAAAAAAAGCAAATTAGTCTGGTGGAAAATCTTTAGCATTTTCATAGAAGCCCTTTCCTCCAGACAGAAACACACAAACACACATAAATAGCCACCTATTGACCAGTCTAAAAGAGATTATTTTTCATATTTACTTTTAAAAACTTCATATATGAATAAGAATCTAATGATACTAATAGTTCTATATCTCAATCAAAGTAGTAGTAGTAATCAATCCTAATTTGAAATGCCCCAAAGATATGTAAACTAACAAAATAAGAAGGGACTCAAAGATTTATGCTATAATCCAGACCTTGTGTGAAATCAGATATGTTAATAGTTTGAGTAGAAACACCAGCAGATAATATAGATAAAGCTTGTAAGAATGGTCTTAAAGCTGGGCATTGTGGTGATGCCTGTTTCAGACTTAAGTCTGAAACAAGAGAATCACAGGTTTGAGGACAGCCTCATCAACTTAGCGAGACTTTTAGTAACCTAGCAGTACCTTATTTCAAAACAAAAAATAAAAAGGGCTGAGGGTGTAGCTTGGATATAGAATGACCCTGGGTTTAATACCCAGTACCTACTACTACAGAAACCCACGAATGGTCTTAAATAATGCATTAAAAAGTAAATGTCTTTTTAAATGGTGATGTAATGGTCACAACAATAACATGACCAGACACTAAAAGCCAGGGACAGCATGGTATCTCTAGGCCTCTCTTTCTATCCAAAGGTTAACATTAATAATTAACCCTAAATTGTGATTATTTCCTAATAAATATGTATATCAAATCAAATTGTACACCTTAAATATATATAAATTTTAAATGTCAAATATACCTAAGAAAATACTGTGTTGTTAGTTGTCATAAGACACAAATACATACTGTAGGTGTATTTACCTTCAAATATAATTTAAAAGCAGACTTTGCTGAGAAAAATTGAGTAGAAATCCATAACACTGAGAAAATTCATCCAGCTTTTAAAAGAATTTAGACTATCTCTAATATATCTATAGTCTACAGTTAATTCTCGATAGAGGCAGAAAACTAACAAACTGCCTTTTTTTCATAATTTCTTTTTTTTTCCTTTCCTGGTACTGGGAATTGAACCCAGGGGCATTCTATCTCCAAGATACACCCTCAGCACTGTATATATTTCGTTTTGAAACAGGGTCTCCCAAAGTTGATGAGAGTCTCTTGCTAAGTTGCTCAGGCTGGTCTCAAATGTCTCAGCCTCCCAAGTACTGGGATCACAGGCGTGTGCCACCACGCTGAGCAATTAAATTCTTCTTAAAATACATTTTGCCCTAGAGAAAATTAGTCAGGAATTAGATTCTGGTCTTAATTATATCACCTGCATACTATCTCATCTTGGGCAAAACACTAGAGCTAGGACAAGCATAAACATTTTACACAAGCCTAAGACTGTGTGCCTCTTTTAAAAAGCTCAGGTCCAGGAGCCTGTTTTGTCATATCCCAGTGTCCCTGCCCTACAAAGCTTTTCACCTTCACACTTTCATTTTCCTTCTGTAAGATGCAAGCAGTAGTAATAACATTCAGGCTTCCTGAAAGTAATGCTGTTAAAAGGATTAGTTAGAATGAGGCACATGAAAGTACTTTGACAGACAAATCAAATATAAAGATTTTATTATTTTGGCCAGCACTTGATTACAGTGATCCTTAAATAAAAACTAGCATTCCATTAAGTTGTTTTTAAGGCATATGGCAGAGAAACATACATGAGCAACAAAGAGAGCAGATAACTGTGGTTATTATAAAAACTTGCTTTATGCTAACTGTCCTATAATTATGAGTCTGGTCTTTATAGAATTATGGGTAAGGTCTCTGTTTTCTTTCATTCTATAGAATCAATAACTGTATTTGAGGGGTTCAGGGGGTTAGCCCTTCAATGATATGTGTGTGTGTTTTACTAAGGGTTGAATACAGGGGCATTCTACCTCAGGGCTACCCCCAAAGTACCTATTTTTCATACTTTGAAACACAGTCTTGCAAAGCTGCTAAGGCTGTCATGTTGTCAGCACTACAGCACTACAAAAGTTACAGCCACAGTGTATGACACATGCTTAGTTAAGATGAAAAGGGCATTAATCTTTTCCTGTGCCTGATTTATAAAAGTCAAATATTATTGTAGGTATGTAAAAACAGGAAAAAACACCTTGGTTTCAGGCATCCACAAGGTGTCTTGGAATGTATCCTCTGCAGGCAAAGGGGAACCGCTGTATAATATATTCTATGTATAAAGACACTGTGAATATTGTACTTTCCTCATAATGCCACTCATTCCTCATAATATAATCAAATTTATCAAGCACTAATCAAAAATACATAGTATTCCAGTTTATAAAGGGCTTGAAAATACAGATGTTATCATTTGGGAGATAGTAACACTGGAGCTCAGAGATACTGATAGCTGTTTAAAGGTTACAAAGCCAAAAATTAGCCAAGATGGGGACTGAGCACATCTGATGTCAACTTCAGTAATCATTTCAAGACCTTCTAAGTACATGATTTCAAGCTATTATAATTGTCTATGTATAACTTTAGTTTCTCTAAACATGATTGGTTTTCACTTGTACACAAATCTAGTGATAATGCTCAACTTCTCAGCTTTCCTTTCTAAATGAGTTCTGGTTAAATTTAAGAAGAAAGCGGAAGGAACAAGGAAAGTTGTTTTTAAACATTGATAACTTTCCCAGAAACATCAGTACGTTTTTTGTTTTGATGTGTAGCTGCACTGCATATAGCAAAGAAGCCAGTAGACTATAATAAACTGACACCACTGATGGGAATCTCCCTATTTTCTTCCTTTTCTAACTTGTCTAGTAGTTTGGCTTGGTGCTAATCTGGACCTACTAATAAGTAAACTCGGATTTACATTTTTAAGATTAACTGTGTTGCTGTTTCTAAAGTAAAGAGGAAAACAGAGATTTGCATTTTACATTGCTTGAGACATTATTAATTTTTATGACAATATACACATTCATATCACAAATTGCTAGATTTATGTAACAATAAATTTTGGGGACACACCAATGTCTAAAGATATTATTGAGAGTAATTTGGTGAATTACAAAGACATTTTAAAATAAAATGCAACCTGAATTTTAATGAAATAGCTTTCACAATTTCTTATTTAAAGGCAGAGGTGTCACCTATAGCTCAACATGATACATAAGTAATCAGTCATGAATAAAAAGCTTTCAAGTTAAAGAACAAAAATAAAAACAATGATTCTCAAGTTACTTCTTTAAACATTATTTTGTCACCTAAACTTCACAAACAGAAAAATAAATCAAAATACAAAAAATAGTTCCATAATTATAAATGTAACAATTCCTGAAAAGTATATCACTTACTTTCTCCATTGCTTAATTTGTTCAGGATTTGTATATTCTTTCAAACATTCAGTAATATGGTCTCCAATTTTTATTAAACATTGTCTAGTATGTTCCAGTTGTTCTCTTTCTGAAAGGCCTTTCTCAGGCCTATCAAGTTGTTTCAAAGCAGCTTTGACAGGCCTCATTCTTTCTTTACACTTGAAAAATGAGAAAATAAGAACATAAAAAACTGAATCCCGTAAGATCAATCAATTTTAGTGATATTCACATGAGTAAATATAGCATTGTTTGGTGACAAGACAAGCAATTAAATTTCACCTCACAGCTCTTATATATCAGGGCTTTATTCTTTCGATTTTCTTCAGAAAGTACGATTTTCTATTATTTATAATCAATCTTTGTGGAAGTAAAAGCTTTAGATTTTACTAAGCTGTCACAAAAATGGGTTACTTTTTCTACTATGCACTATTCTAAGTAATCTTCAACACACAATATTTTTAAAGGATAGTAATACATTAGAATATAGCTTAGCCGGGCATGGTGGTGCATGCTTGTAATCCCAGTACTTGGAGAGGCTGAGACAGGAGGATTGCAGGTTCATGGCCAGCCTCAGCTACTTAGTGAGACCCTGTTTCAATATAAAGAATAAAAAACAGGACTGGGGGTGTTGCTTGGAGGTAGAATACCCCTGGTTCAATCCCCAGTTCCACGAAAAAAGAAAAAAAAAAGAATATAGCTTAATATTCTACATTCACTGTAATATAAAGTGTTTTTTAAAAAAGGATCTTTATGTAATCAAATACATTAGCAAACCTATTAAAATAAATATAGGTAGGTGTGTAAGTTGACACTTCTTCCAAACCTTTTGGACAAAACAAGGTGGTTAACGGTGACCTTTTTTTTTTAAAAGTCTTTACTTTTTGGCCGTAATGGGCATTGATTCCAGTGTGAATGCATGTTAGGCAAGCACTTTATCAGAGCTACACTTTTACTTTATTTTTTATTTTTTTTATAGTACCGGGGATTGAACCCAGGGGCATTTTACCTCCAAGCTACACCTCCAGCCCTATTTTTATACTTTATTTTTATTTATTTATTTATTTATTTATTTATTTATTTATTTATTTATTTATTTTTGCAGTACCAGGGATTGAACGCAGGGGCATTCTACCTCCGCGCTATACCCCCGGCCCTATTTTTTATACTTTATTTTGAAACTGAGTCTCACAAAGTTGCGGAGGGCCTCACTAGGTAGAGAGAGAGAGAGAACGCTTGAGAGAGAGAGAGACAGGGAGAGAGAGAGAGAGAGAGAGAGAGAGGGAGAGAGAGAGAGAACGCTCGCGCAAGCGCATGCACAAGCTGAGGATGGCCACGAACCCGGATCCAAGCGTGCGCCACCACGCCCGGCTTATACTTTATTTTGAAACTGGGTCTCATGAAGTGGCGGAGGGCCTCACTAAGTAGCTGAAGCTGGCCGTAAACCCGGATCCTCTGGTCTCTACCTCCCAAGTACTACGATTACAAGCGTGTGCCACCACGCCTGGCTCTTTTACTTTATTTTGAGACAAGGTCTCACTAAGTTGCCCAGAATGGCCTTGAACTTGGGATCCTCCTGCATCAGCCTCCAAAGCAACTGGAATTATAGGTATACACCTATCATCTGCATTGTGGTAACACCACTGCACCTGTTTAATGGTGACTTTTGTTACTCCAATAGTTCGGGTGGTTGGGGAAGAAGGGATGGAAGATGGAGATCAAGATTTTCTTGATAAATGCCTTACATGATAATAAAATGAGGACATATTAAAAATCCTAAGATTCAATTTCACTGTACTAATAAAAACTAACTTTATATCAAAATCAGAATAAAAATATTACTAAAACTGCAAGATTTAGATAAAATTTATGAATGTAAATGTAAAAACAAATATAACATATATCTAGGAGGAGTGAGTTGTTTTGTTGCCTATAATGATATATCTCCTAGTCACGGTTTAAGCTCTGAAAATTCCCCACTTGTCTCATATCACTCAGTCTCTTCTCTATATAATTATTACTCCTTCTTGATTTTGCTCTAACTTGGACTTTTTAGTTTCTATCATTCTGCTGTCATGTCTGAATTCAGTAACAACAACCTCTACCACAATTACTACCAATTTTGAAGTATCCTGAGCTTTTTTGAGAGCGCTGTTGTGAAAACTTTTCAAGTACCAATTCATTCAATCTTCATACTTCCCAAATTCGGACTCAAGAGCTAGTAATACTAACCATATACATACTGCTTCCCCACACTGCAAACTCACTATACAAAGGTTTCCTCAAAATTTATATCACAAATAATTTCATAGTTGAGGCCACTTTATGAGTTCTTGATTATATTCATTAAACAAACCCTTTGGAGAAAGGTAAAAATAGGTTCTCTCTTACTTTGAAGAACATAAGGGCACTACAGTGTACAGTGTATATTTTAGATCAGTGATACTCAAAGTGAGGTCTAGTAACCTGTACTAGTCTACAAAGATACAAAAACTAAGTATGTTTAGAAACATTTATAACAATTTGACAGTGCAATTTTATGTCTATTGAACCAAGTGAAAAACACTGGGGTTTCTATTTTACCTGTCATTTTTTCTTTTTTTTTTTTGTGTGTGTGTGGTACTGGGGATTGAACACAGGGCATTCTACCCCCAGGCCTATTTTACTTTATATTTTGAAATAGGGCCTAGTTAGCTGCTGTGGCTGGTCTTAAACCTTCAATCCTCCTGTCTCAGCTTCCCAAGTACTGGGATTACAGGCCTGAGTCAACATGCCTGGCTCACTTTTCTAATGAAACATTTTCACTTTTCATTTTATTGTACATTCTAAAAATAGTGGTCTGTAAATGCTGGGAGAAAAAAATCTTTCCCCATAAATAAGCATAAATAAGTAGCACTATTAATATTGAACCCATTGATTCAAGAATTGAAAAGTTCTTTACTTAAATCCTAAAGCTAATAAACAAAAATTCCCTCTAAGTATTTCATTCTTTTTCTTTTTTTAATATTGGGAATTCAACCCAGGGGCATTCTACCTCCGCGCTACACTCCCAGCTCTATCCTATTTTTTATTTTGAAACGGGGTCTTGCTAAATTGCTGAAGCTGTCCCCAAACCTGTGATCCTCCTGTCTCAGCCTCCCAAGTACTGGGATTACAAGCATGTGCCACTGTACCCAGCTTCCTTCTAAATTGTTTCTTAAACCCTCTCCTCCTTCAGTCATTATTGAGTTTTCCCAAAAAGATTCTAAATTTAACGCATCTTTCAAAATTTAAATCTACTGCATTTATCCATCTGAACTAGAGTAATATCAAATTCATATATATTTGTAATTTACAGTTCCAAAACATGAAAACAGAAGTTTAAATAAAATATTCTATGTGAATTTATACTAATAACTAGAAAGTCTCCTGCTTACAATGCTGAATGTCTTCTGATCCAGCTCCTCAGATTCTTCAGATATGGGAACTGGTTCACCGCTTGCAGTGATATGAACTGGAGCATCTAACACTGAAGATTTTTTGGATCTTTCCTTACTTTCAGACTTGGATTCACTCAACTGAAAAAATAAAACAAAAACCCAACAACAAAGGCAAAATGATTAAAACTTTCAGAAAAACAATGACTGTTCTCATTTTATTTTATAAGTGCTTATTCTTACTGAATATTTTTACCTATTTTAATTTGTTTTTCCCCCAATTTGAGGAAGCCAAAAATAAAGCTACTCTATAATGTTACCTGTAAGTACGGCATTAAAGAATGTTCAAACCTACGTTTTCCCTATATTATATACCCAACACATACTTCTGAAGAAATCGGTTATAGAGATTCATTATGGGCTGATATGCAATTTAGTCTCCTAAAATGTAAATATGCTGATTGTTTTATTTTCTAGATTTCACATTATGAATTGCATACCTTTTCTTCCTTTATGTCTTTTTCTTTCTGCATAGCTTCTTTTACTTTGTTTTCTCTTTTTTCTTTAAAATCTTTTTCCTTTATATCTTTCTTATCCTCCTTTTCTTTCTCCCTTTTAAGTTCTCTTTTATTCTCCTTTTCTTTTGCTTCCCTCTTTTCTTCTGGTTCCTTTATACAAACATCTGGCTCAGGTTTTTCTTCACTGTCTCTTTCTGTTTTAATTTTTTTATTTGGATGTTTCACAGAAGTGATCTCATCCTGGAAAGTGCAAGTATGGCCAATGTATTACTAACCGAATTTTGACAAAACTAAATTTTTTTGCATGACTATGGATTGCATGTATGTGAATTCTGAAAAAGATTAACTCAGAATCTTCTTAATGATACATGCAATGATTATCTTCCTATAAACTAAGGTAAGCCAGTCCCATTCAAATTCATAATAAAAATAAAGGAGACAGAAGTTCATTTAATTGGCAAATGTTTGAAAAGGAAGGACCTTTGCTATATGCATCTAACATATCTATTGCATAGGTAGAAGTCTGTTTAATAAATAAGACTACATTATGAACCATAAAAATTAAATAAGTAAAAATCATCACTTTCAGGCCTTAGTTCAAATATAAAGTATGTGAAAACATGACATGTTCCTTTTCCATAGAAAAAAAAATCATTGTTCTAAAAATGTATTCTTACCTTATCATCTTCTTCATCAGACTTCTCTGAGGGCAGAGGAGAAGAATCACTCTTTACTTCCTCTTTCACTTTTATAGACTTCATTGCTTTATTCTTCTTAGCTCTTGCTTTTCTTCTCTTTGAACCTCCCTAAAAATAGATTCATTTTAACCAACTCCACAGATTTTATTTTTAAAAAACTTCATAAATACTAATTCTAAACACTGAAACACATATTCCTACCCATACTTAGGTTATTGGTAATAAGCTACACAGACCCTAGAAAATCAGTAATAGTGATATAACCTAATGAATCAAATACAGTATTAATGTAAGAAATACTAACCAACTATATGTCTTTAAAAAGAGAATGAAAGAAGAAGAAATGGACTTTTCACTCTTTTAGATTATCATCACCTTCAACTAAACAGTACAAGAGATAGCACTGGAAATTATTTTTAGCTGGGTGCGGTGGTTGGCATGCACCTGTAATCCCTGCTACTTGGGAGGCTGAAGCAGAAGCACCAGATTTGAGGCCAGCCTGCACAAGATAGTGACATTCTGTCTTAAAATAAAATTTTAAAAAAGGGCTGGAGATACAGCTAAGTGGTAGAGAGTGCATGGGTTTAATCCCCAGTATCCCCCCTCCACTCCTACAAACACAAATGATTTTAATGCTACACAGGTAGTTACTGACATTTGGGTCATAAATAAAACAAGTTTCCAATCACCCCCCTTCTTGGTATCTTTTTCCAACTTTTGGGTGGCCTCCTCATAACTAAGCTCAGTGACCTTTGACACTGTTCATTAAACTCTAATTCCTCCAAATAAAACAGTATGCAGGCTTGACCTCTCAGAAAGTACTCACACTACAAACAAGTTTTAATCTCTCTCCAAAAACTAGAAAAAACAGTATTCCATTTCTGAAAGATATGACTTACCAGTTTCAACATGTATGGTGAGATAACTTTGAGGCAAAATATTACCATATACAAATAAAATTACTAAATTACAGAAGAACATACTTATAAACTGATGTAACTATAGATGTCTACCAGAGAAAAGTAATCTGCTCTGTAAGTATTTAAATGAAAACTTACGGAACCAGAAAGTCTCAGAGCTTCTTTTTTTGCAAGGTCTTTACTAAGTAATTTGATGAGGTAGTCTGCACGTGTCTGCAACTGTTTTGCTTGTGGTTTTTTATCAGGATCATCTGGAAGAATCTGAAACAGCAATTAATTCTCAGGTTTTTTTTAATAACAAAAAGCTTACCAGTGAAAAAATGCTTAACCATTATAAGAAATAATATATAACTCACAAGCTACAATTTTTAATATCTGTAGTAATATATGACTCATGCAAAATATATTTTTAAAAATGTCTATATCACAGGCAAAGACAATTTTCTTGGGAATGAATTCTAAATAAATATGCCTCAGCTGGGCACAGTGGCACACACCTGTCATCCCAGTACTTGGGAGCTGAGACAGGAGGATCCAGGTTTGAGGCCAGCCTCAGCAACTTAGCAAGACCCTATTTCAAAACAAACAAGTAAATAAAAAGGGCTGGGGGTGTTCCTTGGAGGCAAAATGCCCTTGGGTGTAATCCCCAATGCAAAAATAAATAAATGAACAAGCCTAAAAATCACCCCTCATATTATTATCTTTCAAAATAAGAACAGAAAGTATAAGGTTACAAATATTCTTTCAAATACACAAAAATATATTTAACATCCAGTGTTAATAAATGTAATAGTATCTGGGATTCCCTTTCTCTCACTATAAGTATACAAATATTCCTGGAATACAAAGTATCATGTTGAAGATTACCCAATGTATGCATCCTAAGGAAATATTTACACTGGAAATCTAGATTACTAAAGTTTTGCTCTAGAGTAACATATGATAAAGCACTAATATCTAAAGGTTCCTATTTATCCATGAAGAGATAAAATTATAAGATAAAACAGTAAATAATCAGGAAATGCTCCCAGTGTCTTCCAATTCATGCAAAGAAATGATTGTGGCTAGTATAGTAGAATTAAATCACTAAAAATTGTAAACATTGATATTTTTAAAAAATCATGAAAGATGTTAAGGATCCTTTTTTGTCCTCAAATACTAGTCAATGAATGATTTACTTTTAGCCCAATAATCTGAAGAAAAGTACATCTACACCTTAACAAAAATGTAATTTCAGAGATAAAGCAAACTATCAGAGGTTACTTAATCTTTTCATGAAAACAAACTTTGAAAGAAGCCCAAATCACACAACCATCTAGAGTCTTGGTTTCCTTATTTCAAGTGAGTTTATCTTCAAAATAATTTAAAAGCAAAAATCAGAATGAATTAAATCCAACCTTAATGGTTAACAGAGTTGAGAGATATGTAAGTACCTTGTGTGTCAGACTGAGGTCAGGGTCCATTTTAATCATCTCCCAGCTTCCATATCCATATTCATAGATACCAATTAACAAGTTGGAATCATCTTCTTTGCCCCACTCTATATCAAAATGAGCTGCCTTTGTGTGGCATGGGATTGTATACCTAGAATTAAAATTAATAATTACTGCCATTTAATAACTGCCTTATTAAAAATTAATTCTGAAACACATTTGGGTCACTAAATACCTTGGTTAAAAAGTAGCCAATAATGCCATAAAAATTTAACATGTTTATATCAAAACTACTGAACAACAAAAATTCTATAAAGCAAATAACTCACTGCTTTCTTTCTTCTGGATCTGAAGGAATGGATCTGTGCAAAGGTATCAGTTCTTCTTCATGGGAGATGACTAGCTTGGCATTCACCTGTACTCCTGATATCCGGAATGTTGGCCCCTTCACTTTTCCAAGTCTACCACCTTGGTTTTTTAAACAAGAGTATGGAAAAACATATAAAACACAATTCTACAAAATGCAAAACAACATAAACTATGACTTATGTTAATAAGTAGTATTTTTATTACTAAGGAAATGATTATTGGCAAATTAAATTTCACTATACACATACTAGTGATTATAATCTAGATGTGTTTCACAAAATGTATTTCAGGTAACTGTTTTATCAATTACACAAGGTAGATCATCTATTCGTAATGTCAGCCTATAAATAAAAGTTCTAGTATAATTTTTCTTAGTACACCTGATTATTAAATTTCATGTAAATATTTTTCTTCAGGCAGATGAACTATAGAATAAGCGTAACGAAACAATATGCCCCAAAACAATATCACATGTACATCTAATCTGTAACAAAATAATACAATTTTTAGGGATATATGTTAAATGATGTGGTACTAATTAACATAAACTAAGTTTCATTCTATACATTTACATTTTCTTTCCC
The DNA here is from genome assembly GCA_004027185.1 of Glis glis. NCBI lineage: Eukaryota > Metazoa > Chordata > Mammalia > Rodentia > Gliridae > Glis > Glis glis. The sequence goes on along the minus strand of PVJS01005974.1, from coordinate 34,713 downwards.
GAGTCACCTTATAAGTAACAGTAATTTCTGACATTGTGTCTCAGTCAGCATGTATCAGGGACTCTAAAGGATAGATCTTATTGCCTTCAAAACTGTAATTCTGTTCTCCAGTTCCTATTACTCAAAATGGCCTTGCTTTGTCTTGTAAAGCATCTTTTAAGACTGATAAGTAGGTATCTTAAGATATAAGTACCTCAATAAAAGCTTATTTGGAAACTTTCATATATTGCTCTTTAAACCACTCTCATTTTAAAATGTTACCTGTTCGTTCTGTTCCTGAAGAGCTATCCTTTAGAGCTTTAATGCAACCATTATGTACCAATTCTCCTAGTCGTCTAAGGTCTGTTTCTGATTTATCAACTAATTCAGCATCTCGAGCAATTGCATCTAATCTGTAACAAAATAATACAATTTTTAGGTATATATGTTAAATGATGTGGTACTAATTAACATAAACTAAGTTTCAATCTATTTCAAGACTGAAACATCAGTCAGGCATGGTACACCTGTAATCCCAGCACTTCAATACTTGGGAGGCTAAAACAAAAAGATCTCAGGTTCAAGGCCAGCCTCAGCAACTTAGACTTTGAGAAACTTAGTGAAACCGTTTCAAAAAATAAAAAGGAGCCGGGTGTGGTGGTGCACACTTGTAATCCCAGTACTTGGGAGGCTGAGACAGGAGGATAGCAGGTTCGCGGCCAGCCTCAGCTACTTAGTGAGCTCTCCGCAACCTAGCAAGACCCTGTTTCAAAATAAATAATAAAATAGAGCTGAGAGTGTAGCACAGAGGTAGAATGCCCCTGGGTTCAATTCCTAGTGCTACAAAAAAATAAAAAATAAAACATAAAATAAAAGGGCTGGGGGTGTAGCTGGGAGATAGGATACTCCTGGGTTTAATCAAGAGTACCAAAAAAAATTGAAAAGTACCAAAAAATAAAAGATTGAAATGTCACTCTGCTGAATGCCCTATGAATTGTAGTTCACATAACTAGCATGAAATATGTAAAAACTAGGTCAATTTGGCAAGAAAATGATTTGTTTACGTATTCCAGGGCAATAATAAACTTTTAAAAGCTCATTACAAGGCCAGGCGTGGTGGTGCACGCTTGTAATCCCAGTACTTGGGAGGCGGAGACCGGAGGATCTGGGTTCGCGGCCAGCCTCAGCTACTTAGTGAGGCCCTCCACAAATTCGTGAGACCCGGAGACCCGGTTTCAAAATAAAGTATAAAAAAAAAAAAAAGGGCCGGGGGTGTAGCTCAGAGGTAGAACGCCCCTGGGTTCAATCCCTGGTACCGCAAAAAAAAAAAAAAAAAAAAAAGCACATTACAGAGCAATTGGTAAATTCCAAATTTGAAGGTTATATACCAATTCTATAAAAATTTTTCATAAACTGATCAAATTTTAAGTTCAAAAGGAATAGTTGGGTGTGATGGTGTACACTTGTAATCCCAGTACATGGGAGGCTGAGACAGGAGGATAACAGGTTCACAGCCAGCCTCAGCAATTTAGCAATGCCCTCCCTCTACAAGTTAGTGAGACCCTGTTTCAAAAGAAATTAAAAAATAAATAAAATAGGGCTGGGGGTGTAGCTCAGAGGTAGAATGGCTCTGGGTTCAATCCCCAGTACCACAAAAAAAGAAAAGATAAAAAAAAGAAGTGATAAAAATTTTATAACAATTACAAATAAAAAAGGTAAACTATAATTTTCATTACTATGCATAAAAAATAAAACATGAATAATTAACATTCAAGACATTTTGTCATCATCTAAAATAATTATGCAAGTATTCCACTGCATTTTAAATCATCTCAAAATAAGACATAGCTTCATTTTCATTGTTTTTTTTTGTGTGTGTGGCACTGGGGTAATATTATGCCACAACGAGCTAAACCCCCAGCCCTATTTTATTTTTATTTTGAAACAGGGTCTTGCTAGGTTGATGAGAGTCTCACTACTTGCTGAGGCTGACTTCGAACCTGCGATCCTCCTATCTCAGCCTCCCAAGCACTGGGATTACGAGCACGCTCCACCATGCCTTGCTTGGAAATTTCTAACCATTAAGAGTTTATTTTTAGTTTTTAAGAGGAGAGAAAAAAAAATCAAGCTACTTTGAGTCTTTGTTGCTCTACATTCAAACAGTGGGTTTACTATAGCAAAGGATAAAAAAAATACTTAAGTCAACAATTATTGGGGTTAACCTATTAACTTCAAGTACACTTTTCTTGATAATTTGAATTTTAATACAGGTGTTGTACTAAAAAGGATGTAATCAAGGGAAATTAAGAAAATTTTCCTAGTTGGGAAAACAGGAGTGGTTAAAAAGTTAGTTAGGTTGCAACTCAGTCCCTCTGTAGATACATTTGTGCTCTTCCTAAGTCTGTGAAAAATGCACTAGTTATAAAAATGCAATTTAAAATGTTTTATAGACAACTTCATTTACAGATAAGAAAATTTTAGAGACTAGAAAGAATTAAGAACAGTACAAAAACATTTTTAAAAAATCAATCTGAAATTTGATTCCTATAAATTTTATAAATGCCTATTAAAGGCAAATTCAATAACATAGCTACAGTGAGTGTTAATACAACCAAAGCAAGTTGATAGTACATAACATTTCATAACTTTATGAGGATGACCAATGTATTTACCTTTCCAGAGGGCCACCAAATTTCTTATAGCTCTTGATAAACCTAACAAAATAAATGTTTGGTTTAAATGTGTGATTCATTATCCATTTAAAAACATAACACACATAGAAATAAGAAAATACTTAGTGAAAAAATTAATTCAAGGCACTGTAACTAGCCAAAAAAAAAAAAAAGAATCAACTACAGTATAAACAAAAATGTTAAGACATTAAGTTCTACCAAGTAAAATAAGACATATTTTTATACCCAGGATGAACTCTGAACTTAAGATACCAATGTAAATAAAACAATAGAAGCTAAATTTTATTTTAGAAATTACTTTATTATTTTCACAGAACCAGGGGGAGAAAAAAAAGGGCTCAAAGTTCCCACAGGAAGTGTCTCCAGAATAATTACCAATCATATTACACCTCCTCTCACATTCCAAGTGCCAATAAAAATTGGCCAAATGGCTTAAAGTCAGATGTGTGATATTATACCGACAATGGAAAATCAAAATTTTACTTCAGAAAAAGCTACTTAAGTGGTTGATGGATGAAAAGTATCCAGGAAAAGCAGATGAAATGCTTCTTCAGCTAAAAACAGAAAGTCCAGCAAATCAGATGGTCATAAAAGTACCCTTAACAAAAGCTAACAGTGTATTTAGTTTTCTGGTAGGAAGAATGAGGATGAACTTTGTCAGGTCTATGATTTAAAAGAAAAAAGTTACAATGGCTTAAAAGAAAATAACAACTCTCAAAATATAAAAATGAAAAACCTTTTCACAAATTTCACATGCAAAACTAATATGTAAACAAAATAAGCTGCTATCCCATTTCCCTTAAAGAAGTGTAGTATACTTTTTGCAAAAGCTATCATTTATCCTGGGTGGCCAAACTTAACTCATTTCCTACTCAGCCATATCAGAAATGGGGCTGTTTTGTTTTGTTTGCTTATTTTGCAGTGCTGGGGATCAAACCCAGGTCCTTGCACATGCTAAGCATATGATCTACCACTGAGCTACATTCCCAGCACCTGAAAAGTTTTTAACATGGTTACTTTCAAAAAGCAATACTTCAGTGTTAAGAATCTAGACAAATACAGAATGCTAAATTATTCCCACAAAAAATTAGTAATGTTGAATCATAAATACAGTGTGAATTTTAATAAATCAACTATATCAAAATATACTTTCATTACTCAAAAGCCATTATTCTGAACCACATTAATAAAACAAAAAAATTTAGTAGTCTAAATAGCCTAACAATAAATAACATGCAAAGATTGGGTGCTAAACTCTTTTCAGTTATAATACCCAAAAGCATAGCTACACAATTCCTACTCAAATACATTTGCCTCCTCTAAAACTTTCGTCTTAATTTTTGAAAACTATCAGGGTTTTACATTTCACTTTCACCCTCTAATAAAACCAAAGCAAAATGGTCTTATATCATCTTACCGCCTAATTTCTGCATCACTAAATCCTTTAATATTTTCCCGAGGGATAGTACGTGGTCTTCCACGTTTCTTTGGCCTTTTCCTTTCTGAGATTGAATCACTATCAGATCCAGAGTATCTTCTACTTCTACTGCGCCTCCCTTCACTTCCATTGAAACTAATCTGGAATTTGAAAACAAAAATTTACCCAAACACAGTGGTAAGGAAGATTTTATCTTAAGAAAGAAAAATACTATGAAAGAAATGAATGTAAAAGCTTTAAAAATATTATTCATATATAAATATTCCATAAACAAAAATAATAAGCAAACAGAACAGAGAATATGTTAATGACAAAGGGCCTTGTAACTTGAAGTATTCTTATAAACCAACAAGAAAATAGTCTTTTTGTGAAAACTCAAGCAAGATTATTAATGGGCAATTAATCAAATAACATAAATATAAAAGTATATTACCTATACGGTAATTTTTAGAAATGCAAATAAAAGTAGCAATGAAATGCAATTCCCTTTTAAATCAACTTGACAAACACTAAGTAATAAAGGCCAATACTGGTAATGGTATAGAAAAAAATGGACATTCATGTCCATCTCTGGTGGGTATTTAAACTAGGTAGAGGGTAATTTGGCAATATTACATCAAAAGCCTTAAAAATTATCACTCTGCTAACCTGGCCACGTCACTTGTAGGCATTTTTCCTGAGATGAAATCAGAAATGTAAAGGTACAGAGACCAATAAAGTCATTTGAAAAACAAAATGCAAGCAATCTAAGTATTCATTAGAGAGAGACTGGACAAATACAATGGAATACTGCTGAAAAGACATTAAAACATTCATGATATAGTATCAAAGGGAAGAAAACATGTTCCAAATTAACATGACTGCAATTGGCAAATTATATGCATTAAAAAATAGAAATAGAATATGCTTTAGTAATATTACTAGTTATACAACTGGGGATATATTGTTTACATATCCTTCTTTTGTTTTTTCATTCTAAATATCCACTTACTGCTGTTCTAACTAGGCTGCCAGATATTTGAAAGAAAAAATGCCACATAATCCACATAAATGCCTGTTAGTAACACCCATAGTTTCAAAGAATACATCAAAACACATTTTGTGGAAAGCTATTTGGAGTTTTTCCAAAATCTCTGTACATATTCTGAACCCCTAATATTGCTAAAGGCTAATTAAGTCAAGGATGATATTTAATTCTTATTCATTTTAACCTCTTCTTACTCTTTTATGAATCGAATGTAATGCTGTGCTTACTATGCACTACAAAAGGAAAACATTTTGGAGTCTGGAGAAATAAAAACAAGAAACAACGTATACAGTTACTTTTAGGCCAAATTATTTTCTCCACTTCTGCCTGTTCTGTAGAAAGTGTGTAGGGGCACTGCACCCACCCTAACAACAAATCTAACCTACAAAAAACCAAAAATGTACCACAGCTGAAATCACAGGGAAATCTTAGTCATCTAAAATATAAAGAAAAGACAGACATTTACAAGAGGAGACGAGATTTGCACAGTGGCTCACTTGCGAAAAAGCATAGGTAATAGAAATCAAGTAACATTCAAGCAACTGAGAGAAGTCAGGTATAATTTGCTGAAGGCAGAGCTGGGCGTGCTAAGTTATTGGTAGAGCACTTGCCCAGCATGTGTGAGGCTCCAGGTTCAAACCTGAACACCACACACAAACACACACGCAAACTGCTAAAGTCTGAAGGTAAACAAACATCAGAACATAGGACACCTTGGAGCCAAAGACACAGGGAAAACTTGCACCCATTCTCAGGTGTTTCTCCCCAAACCTCCACTGGGTGCTTATAGGAAAGACTGGCATGGTGGGAGATTGAAGAAACCTCCTTCAGGGAGCAGGCCTAGAGAAAGGAGTAGTCAACATTTGGGGGACAGGCAGGACATCTTGCCAAACCTTCTCACCTACTGCCCTAAGAGGATAGGAGAAGCCCTAATGTGACTGTAGGAAAAGAAAAAACAAACAAAAAAACCCACTTTCATTGGGGGAGTGGCAGCCTGGCCAGGACCTGAAGCGAGTCTCTCACTTGCCTCTCTGGGTCAAAATTTAGTAAGGCACCAAAAAATTCAGTGAAACAAATAATCTTAAAATCCAATAGTCTAAAAAACTAAAGGTTAATGCAAAAAAAGAAGTCTAGTATTAGCTGTCTTTACTTTTGCTGAAGAATCCAATATAACTTGGCACAGCGACATTACCATTATTTAAAAATATGATATTTTATTTGGGTTACAAAATAACAAATTTTTAAAAATTCAAATGGCTAAAAGGATGATCCCTGACCACTACAGAGTTAATCTAGAAATCATTAACAAAGATAAATTTTAAAAAATTTCCTAAGAAATCTATGAATCAAAGAAAGTCACATGGGAAATTATAAAGTATTTTGAAATGAGAAAAATTAAAACATTAAAATTTGGAAGATGCAAAAAGAGCAGTGCTTAAAGGAAAACTTATAGCCTTTAAATCTCAATTCAGTGTCTAAGCTTACACTTTAAACTTAAAAAAGAGCAAATTACACCAAAAACAAGAAGAAACAATAAAGAGCAGAAATACATGAAATTGAAAATAAAACAACCAATGAAATGAAAGATGGTTGTTTGAAAAGATGAATAAAATTGACTAATATCTACCTAGAAGGATCAAGAGAAAGTGCAATATTCGGTCAGTGAAAGAAGGGCATCACTAAATATTCTACAAGACATAGGAAGAATAAAAGAATATTATTAACTTTATGCTCATAAATCTAGCAACTTAGAGAAAATTTAAAAATTCCTCAAAAGAAAGAAACCATTCAAACTCAATGATATCCTGAATAGTTCTTTATTTATGAAAGAAATTGTAATTAAAAATCTTCCAGCAAAGAAAAATATAGGTCCAGATAGCTTCCCTGACACTTATTCCCAACATTTAATGAATACTCCCAGCTCTACACAAACTATTCCCAAAAACAGAAGAGGAAGGAATACTTTTTAACTCATTTTATAAGGTAAGCATTATCAAATCATTTATAAAGAGAAAAATTTTTTTAAAAATCTCTGAGGCTGGGTGTGGTGGCACACATTTGTAATCCCAGTACTTGGGAGGCTGAGACAGGAGGACTGCAGGTTTGAGGACAGCCTCAGCAAGTACAAGTAGTGAGACTCTCTCTCATCAACCTAGTAAGAACCTGTTTCAAAATAAAAATAAAAAATAGGGCGCTGGGGGTGTAGCTCAGAGGTAGAATGTTCCTGGGTTCAATCCCCAGTACAAAAAAAAAAAATCTCTGGACCCACACACACACACACTCTCCAGGGTCAATACTATACTCCTATATCACAAGATTTTTTTTTAATTACAAAGTCACCTGTTTTGCACAGTTTCTCATTCTTGGAAGCATATAAATCTCTTCAAGTTCCTTCTGTCTTTCTTCTTCCTCTAATCGTCTTCTCTGATCTTCTGGAATGATTTCCTCCCAATTCTTTGAGTTTCTTTCAGGTTCCAATTCAATGTCATCCTCATCCATATTTGAAAAGTTAGCAACCTGATAAATTTCAGAATTTTAACAGAGTATTAGGGAAAATTTTACCCTGAAATTATAAATGTATTTATTTATTTATTTATTGCGGTACTGGGGATTGAATCCCAGAGGCATTCTACCTCTGAGCTACACTCCCAGCCCTATTTTTGATTCTTTATTTTGAAACAGGGTCTCATTAAGTTGCGGAGGGCCTCACTAAGTAGCTGAGGCTGACCACGAACCTGCTATCCTCCTGTCTCAGCCTCCCATGTACTGGGATTACAAGTGTGCACCACCACGCCCAGCTTTAAATTAATTTTTTAATGAAGACGTAGCATGCCAAAATATGATAAAACCTAAATATCAGCAGGGCATGTTGGTCTTTGCCTGTAGTACCAGCTATTCTGGAGGCAAGGCAGGAAGCTCACTTGAGCCCAGGCTGGGCAACAAAGTGAGAACCCATCTCAAAAACAAAATATCTTAAAAGAGTGAACATGACACTAAGATGATGAACTAACTAAAACAACTGTGACTGCTAACTTATCTAGGTTTTTCTTCATTAGGGCAAAGGCGATCAAACAAATCCCGAAGTAGAGGCAGATAACAAACTAACAACAAAAAAGTAACTTATACTATTAACATGCTGAATAATATTCTGCAAGAATTCCCAGCCAGTCCATCAAGTAGAAAATGCTATAGTACAATATTATTTTTATGACCATAAAAACAAAATATAAAGAGCTACTGATACAAAGAGCTCTTTAAGAACTTAGATAAATGACTTAGGCCTCATTTCTTCCTCGTTTATAAATGAATGGATAGAAGCAGCAAGGAAAATTTTGTGAGAATAAAATAACATTTAAAGTACTGACCACAGCCTGGTATTTAGTAAGCACTCTTTAAGCTGGCTACCAATACTAATATATTAAAACTTGCAGATAACTGGATGAAGACAAGAAAACTATGTTAGTCCTCTACATAAAGAATGGAACTGAAAACAATGTTTATTCTCTCGTTATTAAAATGATAGCCTTAAAAGACAGGCACATTGCAGATGAGGCCAGCCTCAGCAACTTATTAGCAAGATTTTCAGCAACTTAGTGAGACCTAGTTTCAAAATAAAAAAAAACCAAGATGGGTGTAGTGGTGCAGGTCTGTAATCCTAATACTTTGGAGGTTGAGACAGGAGAATTGCAGGTTTGAGACCACCCTCAGCAACTTAGGAATGTAGTTTGGTGGTTGAAGACCCCTAGATTCAATTCCAATGACAACGGAGAACCCTCAGTGGTGCAAGGGAAGGGGTACAAGGGAAGGGGAAGGGGAAGAAAGTAGTGAATCTATGGAATTACTGTCATAAACAATGTGTATATATGAGATTATACCAACATCATTCTCAGTGCTACATGTGGGGGGGGTTGGGAGGCAGGGGGTGGAGGGACACCAAGAGCTGTGTGCATGTATGTTAACACCAAACTGATACTCATTGTGATGTGAGACTACAATGCACCAATAAAAACATAAAAAACCTATTATTTATTCTATATTAGTGATTGCCAGTTCAATAATCTTTTTTTTTTCCGTGTGCATGTGTATGTGTGTGTGTGTGTGGGGGGGTACTGGGGATTGAACCCAGGGGCATTCTACCTCTACCTCTGAACTACACCCCCCTCCCTAGCGCTATTTTTTAAATTTTGAAACAGGGCCTCACTAAGTTGCTGAGGCTAGCCATGAACCTGCAATTCTTCTGTCTCAGCCTCCCACCCAAGTACTAAGATTAGAGTCCTGGGCTCTTGGCTTTCCATAAACCTTTACTCCTCACCAGGATTACTAAAATAGTCTTCTAACTTACCTCCCTACTTCAGCTCTTGCCCCTCCTACTCTCGCCCTATCTTCCACATGGCAGACAGAGTGATTCATTAAAATTGCCAAAATTTTCTTCCTTTGTGTCCCTAGTGTGTGGCACACATTTGCAAGTGCTCTATAAATATTTGTTTAGTGAACGAATGCCATGAATTGGATTGACCCTCGAGCCCTTCAGTTCACAATAAAGGGCTAAGGTGCAAAGGTACCTATTTCTTCAAACTAAACAAATGGCACTCAACTTCCTGCATGAGGTCAGTTGATTTATGTTGCTTTAAATCTTCTTGTAATCTTCAGCCCTGACCAAACCAGGGATATTTATAAGTAATGATAAATAGTAACATTTCTAATTTTGTCTGACTGGTTTACGTGATGTTTTTATTTATTTATTGGTACTGGAGGTTAAACTCAGGGGCATTCTACCTGCAAGCTACATCCCAGCCCTATTTTATTTTACATTTTTAAACAGGATCTCAATAAGTTGTTGAGGCTGGTCTCAAATCTGCAATCCTCCTGTTTCAGCCTCCCATGTACTAGGATTACAGGCATGTACCACCAAGCCCGGCTTATTTTTTGTAATTCTTAATCTAGTGTCAAAAAACACTCTAATAAAAATCAGCTAAATGTCTTCATAGAAATCTAAATAAGAGGTCATATTCATTCATTCATTCATTCATTCACCCAAATATTTACAGATATACTATTTTCTGAGCACTATTCTAGGTGCTAATTAGGAAATAAGAGCCTTCCCTACACAACTAAGTTTAACTGTTCATAAATGACTTGGTCTCTTTCAAATTAGCTGTCACTGGTTTATCTGAACAAGAAAGAAAAGTTTTTATACAATGTAGAAATTTTGAGACAAAAACCATCTTCCTGATTATGCTTAAAGAAAGATTAGCCAAACACTAAATAACTCAATCCTTCTCTCAATTTCATAAAGGAAAAAGAACTCTACCTTGAACTGGGAGAGTAATTCATCTCCTACGGTTAAAGGGCCTGGTTCATTTTCATGAGTTTCAGCCCTCTTCAAGATTTCATCTATATCCATTTCCTATAATTAAAAGAAAATCTTTGAGTATACTTGAATCCTTCACTCTTACCAAATAGATAACACATGTTCTGAGGCAATTTCTGTACCTGGGGCTCTTGCTCTTCTCCTTCAGGTTCCTTAAAAAGTTCCTCAGCACCAAACTTTAAAATGGCTGATAATTCTTCTTTATTGAAAGGAGTAGAACTAAAAACAGGAAAACCAAATAAAAATAAGTACATTAAGTAATTTTAACAGTTAACATTTACACAGCACTTTTATCATATTAACATAGTTATGTTTACAACAATTATAGGAAGGAATTAGATGGGAGAAGTTTCAGTATACTTATTTTAAAACTAAGGAAACTGAAGTGCAGAAGTTCAAGGGATTTCCCCTCTAAGACTACAAATCTATAGTGGTAAAAGCAGGTATTAAATGTATACCTTTTGAATAGAAATCAATGTAATGTCTTCAAAAATATAAGTATCACAATAACAGTAAATACAGCAACTTTAGTGATCTGCTGATGGTAATGTAACATTTCAGAAAAATTAGTTTAGGGTGACTCAAAAATGACATTTTTTTTAATAGTTAAATAAATAACCACCTTGATGGAGCAGAACCTGTATGTAGTACTGTCTTCCCAGTTGTGTCCATTCTTTGAATCACAAGATGATCTAAAACCATCTTCTTTTTGGCCCTTTCAAGAATATCTTCTTCAACTGATCCCTTTGTAACTAGACGATATATATTCACCTGTAAAAATAAGCAGGAGGAAACAAATTGAAGTAAGAAGGATTTGTTAACCTGAAGTGCCCAAACATTAGCACTCATCCTATATGAAGATTTCACTAGTCATAAATAAAACAAAAATTTAAAAATATAAATGAAAACAAAAAAGAAAAAAATTAAAAGACATAACAATATGGCTAAAGCTAAAGTTCTTCAATTTCAGATAATATTTTGAGACTATCTTTCCTTCTTACAGTCTCTTTATGAGATTTTATTTATTTATTTATCTATTTTTAAAATAAAAACAATTATTTCTAAGTTGACTTGGCTGGGAAAAGAGAAAAAAACAAAAAGAAAAATGGCAAGCTTCTGATGACCTCACACCAGCTCCTTTGATTCTGAGGTCTCATCACTCCATATAATACAAAGTTCTATGAACTGCCCCCCCAAGTTAATAAAGAAGCCTTAATCACAAAGCAAAATAAAGCTTCCCAAAATTGAAAAGTACTCATGCACAGTAAATTTCCCATATTTCTCTAGGTCAGAGAGAGGTTCTATATGGTTGAAATAGTACCACTACATAAGGGTATTTTGTTACAGTGGTGGCAGATGGTTGAATAAAATCTGTAAAATGGGACTGACTTTTATGTATGTAGAATGTTGTAAGCACATGGACAAAATATAGACTAACATAAAGGTAGCACTGTGCTACTGAATCTCTTAAAAGTTAAAATAAGTAACCAAGACATTAAAGTTTTTATACTAAATGAAAAACACTGCTTCCACAATTATTAACAGAATAGGATCAAAATAGAATGCTTGATTCTATTTATGAATCGTTATCTTAATTGGGTCTAAGACTCTGGGTGATTCTGGTAAACTGGGTTCTTTAATACCCTATTGGTTAAACAGCACTGTGACTACGTTCCAACAACCTTCCAAGGATCTGGGTCAATTCTAAATACTTATTAAAAAAATTAATAATAAATATTTTAAGCCAGTAAAATAACAGAAATTTAAAATACCTGTTTCTTTTGCCCAATTCGATGAGCTCTAGCCTGTGCTTGAAGATCATTTTGTGGATTCCAATCAGAATCAAATATAACAACAGTGTCAGCAGAGGCTAAATTAATTCCTAAACCGCCGGCTCTTGTAGAAAGCAAAAAGCAGAAATCCTGTAAGAAATTGTAAATACAATTGTAAATTCTAAGCTGTTAGTGAATAATCAAACTGAAAATAATTTTGTAATTGATTTTCTCAATTTAAAAACTATTTCACTAATAAAACTGAAAGGTAGCATTAACTATGATATAAACCTTTAGCAAGAGCAGTCAACAAAATTCCAAAATACAAATATACACAGTAGCCGGGCATGGTGGCGCACGCTTGTAATCCCAGTACTTTGAGAGGCGGAGACCAGAGGATCCGGGTTCGCGGCCAGCCTCAGTGCGCCGCGCGTGCACGCGCACTCGCTCTCTCTCCCTGTCTCTCTTTCTCTCTCTCTCTCTCTCTCTCTCTCTGCCTACTTAGTGAGGCCCTCCGCAACTTCGTGAGACCCGGTTTCAAAATGAAGTATAAAAAATAGGGCCGGGGGTGTAGCATGGAGGTAGAACACCCCTGGGTTCAATCCCCAGTACCAAAAAAATATATATATATACACGGTAATAGCAAACACCAAATTTAACATGGTGTTTGCTTCTGGTGAAAAATGAAGGGAGTGGAATAGGGAAGGGATTAGACTTTGACTATAGCTGTAAATCTAATTTATTTAAAAAGTAAAGGACGAGGTACAAAGAATTCTAAATGCAAGCGGGCTAATTTGTTTTGAAGCAAATTAACTGAACTATGGTGGAACAGTACTGATAAGAAAGGGTAAAATTCTTCAGATTTAACACAATACTAATTTAACATCATTTGCTGATGAAAACTGGCTAGTGCCAGTAAGATTCTTAAATATGGTGACAAAGAAATATAATAATGAATAAAACAGAATCTATAATTTTAAAAGCATCATACCTCCGATCCCTCAGCATTAAAGTGGTCTAGGGCTTGTTTCCTCAGCTCCCCTTTTATTGATCCATCTAATCTCTAGAATAAAACACATTAAAATACTGAGTATACCAGAATGAAAAGTTAAAAAGCAATTAAAATCAATTATGAAATTAAGTTTAAAAGGGCAGCATGCCCTTCGCTAAGATTATATGAATAGAAAGTACTACAGTAAAACAATGCCCAGGCATTCTGTTTCCAGTCTGTGCTCTATACCATCAAGACTGCCATCAGCTGTCACACTGTTCTGCCTAAGACCCAACGTAGGAGATATGTTAATGAATATAGAGCTGTTTACAAAAACCTGAAGCAAGTTTCATGACATCATATTTTATACTTTCATAATTTAGAGTCAATTTCATCTTTTACAATGTTGGTGTAACCCATTAAACTGATTCCCAGATCTATTAATAGGTTATAATCCACAGTTTAACAAACACTATGATAAGTCCAGTGTGGTTACTGGACCAATGGCATTAGTGTCAACTGAGAACACAGAAATGCAAATTACTGAGCTTCACCCCAGACCTACTGAATCGGAAACTGTGGGAAAAGGGTCTAGCAAAAGTCTTCCAGCTAATTCTGATACATGATAAAGTTTGAAAGGCACCATGAGCTCTAATCGAACAGCCTACATGAATATCCTGGGTGCCTTGGGCAAATGAATGAATTTTCTCCATGTCAATTACCTTCTCAGTAAAATGGACATAATAGTAGTGCCTCCTTCATATGACCTGGCAGTGTCTAACATACATTGAGTGCTTACTAAACATTAGCTATTATTGGGCTGGGATGTGGCTCAGTAGTAGAGCATTTTACTTAGCATGCAAGGACCTGGGTTCAATCCCAGAGTCAGAAAAAAATGTATTATTTTCACCTGAATTATAATTGACAATTATTTTATCATTATAAACTGGTTATAAACAAGAAATAACTTGCCTCCTATGATCCATGCATTTAGTTGACGGATTAAGCTAATACTTCAGAAAGCTATATGTCAACCTTTGTTTTGTTATTATATAAAATATTTAGTAGCTGATAATATTTAACAATCATTTTTATACAAACTCTTAGTGGAGAAGTTATAAAAATTTTTCTTTAACATGAAAAAAGAAATTAAGTAGCTGGGAATGGTGGTGCACTCCTGCAATCCCAGTACTTGGGAGGCCAAGACAGGAAGATTGTAGTCCAAGGCCAGCCTCAGTAACTTAGCAAGGGTCTCAGCAATTTAGTGTGACCTTGTTTCAAAATAAAAAAATTAAAAGGTTGGGGGATGTAGCTCAGAGTTAAAATGCCCCTGGATTCAATCCCCAGTAGCAAAAATAATACAGAAACTTTACAGCACAGCATTACAGTCAATGGTGAACCATTATAATCATTCCCACTATTCAATACTGGACTAAATATTGTAGCCCATATGCAGTAAGAAAAAAGATCTTTAAAAGAAAGAAAAGCTGAAAAATAAAAAGAAAGAAAAGCTTTAAGAATTGGAAAGTTATTACTCAGAGATGACATAACTATCAATTGGAAAACCTGAAGGAATTTTGCCCAAATTATTAAAATAAATTATATATTAATCACTTAGAAAAAATACAATAAAACCAGGCACGTTTTAGCAAAGTTACCAGTTACAAAATTAATAACCAATAATCAGTGGCATTTTGTAAACCAGCAACAAACAGCTAGAAAAAAATTAAAAGATACTACTTACAATAGTAAAACCAAGAACCCAGGAAGAGATTATAAATAGAGAGTATGTAAAAACATGTTTGGGGTTGACTTTGGTCATTTTCAGTTTATTCCTTAAAACAAAACAAACAGAAACCTAGGTTGTCATTTTAGTGGAGTTTCAGAATGGAGGTGTATAAATGTGTTCTTTTCAAAAAGACTTTCAACTAGTTCCCCCACCCCCTTTTTAAAGCCCCACTTGTATCCCACTTCCAGATTTACCAGGTCAAGAATCCCTGAATGTTTGCAGATTTCTGCAATACAGATTCGTGTGCTTCTAAACGTTTTGCACTGACAGCTTACTATTTAGCTTTCTTGGATCTGCTAAATCTCATCAAACGTTCATCTATCATCCAGATTACACGATCTTCTCCTCTCTAGCCGCTATGTTCTGGAGGATTTCTACCCACCCGGCCTCCAATAACTTTACTGCTGTTAGAGAGACTTTCTGGAAGAACAAAGAAGTCAATGTGTGTGTTCAATTCACCTTTTTATGAGAAGCCCACTCTAAATTTCTATGAGCATATCTCAGAGGGAAATCAGATTTTTACTTGGAAATCAGGTTAATCGGGTATTTACTTGGTAACTGAAGAAAGATCCTTTTTCTTGCAGCAGGACAGATTGATCATGGAAACACTAACCAGTGGACAGCAATCATACTAGCTGGCTTAGCTTGTATGCTAACCTTATTTAACTTGGGTTGAGGGTGTTACCAATGACTCGGTCAGAGTCAAGTATGACAAAGAAGGACACCAAAAAAATTGTTCTTTGTGGCCTGATTAAATGTGACTTTCCTTTCAGGAGTAGAGAAGAAAGTCCAAGGTGCCCTACCAGCTCCCACAAAAAAGCAGAATACTGATGCTTCTTTAAGGCCAAAGTAAACTAGGCATGAGAGCAAATTTATGCTTTTCCTTCTTCCTATGACTCAGGGGAAAAAATAATAAAATGAAATGACATGCCTTTTAGGTTTCTTTCTCTGCAACTGATGTTTGATATGGACTGTCTGCTAGCAACAAAATTTTTTAGATTCTTCCATTTTACACATGTAGCTCAAAGTAATTATTCACAACTGACATAGTTTTAGATATTCTAATGATTTTTTGTTTTGTTTTGTTTTGTTTTGTTTTGTTTTTGAGGTACCGGGGATTGAACCCAGGGGCGTTCTACCTCCACGCTACACCCCCGGCCCTATTTTTTATACTTTATTTTGAAACTGGATCTCACGAAGTTGCGGAGGGCCTCACTAAATAGAGACAGAGAGAGAGAAACAGGGAGAGAGAGAGAGAGAGAGCTGAGGCTGGCCGCGAACCCAGATCCTCCGGTCTCCACCTCCCAAAGTACTGGGATTACAAGCGTGCGCCACCACACCCGGCTCTAATGATTTTTTAAAGCTAATAGCTATAGGAAATCTAAGGTTATTATATAAAAATATATAATTTTTCCTCTGAAAGGAAAAATACGAGAAAAATAATTTTTCTGTTTTTGGTACTGGGGACTGAACCCAGGGGCATTTTACCTCCAAGTGAAACCCCTCCCCAGCTTTTTTTTTTCTTTTAAAATTTTTAAATTTTGAAACAGGGTCTCACTAAGTTACCAAGGGTCTCACTAAGTTGCTGAGGCTGGCCTCAAGCCTGTGATCTTCCTGTCTCAGCCTCCCAAGTACTGGGATTACAAATGTACATCACCATTCCCAGCTAAAAAAAAAAAAAAAAATACAACTTATTTTTAGTAGCTTTACATGAAATAGTCTCAACTGTCACCTATACAAAGTAGTGAAATATGTGTCTAAATTTGAAAAAAAAATTAAAGTAGTATTGTTTCTTTTCCACTAATATAAGCATTACAGTCAGGTGCAGTGGTGCATGCTTGTAATCCCAGTACCTAGGAGGCTGAGACAGGAGAATCCCAGGTTCAAGTCCAGCACGTAGTAACTTACTAAGACCCTGTTACATAGATAAATAAATAAATAAATAAATAAATAGGGTTGGAGTATAGCTCAGAGGTGGAAGGCCCCTAGGTTCAATCCTCAGTACCACAAAATTAAGTAACTAATTAATTAATAACTACAACTAGTAAAACTTTCAAGAATAGTGGTGTATCATGTATTGTGGCATGCCCTAAAACAAACCAAAAAACTTAAAATAGTTCGCTACAGAAAATGGTCTAGGAATAAAAAGGTATTGGAACAGAGAACTGGAGTTTATAAGCACTTCTGTACTATTTTTTCCAGTTGACCATGTACACAAAATAATTTATTTAAAAATAAAAACAAAACAATGAGCCGGGCGTGGTGGCACACGCTTGTAATCCCAGTACTTTGGGAGGCAGAGACTGGAGGATCCGGGTTCGCAGCCAGTCTCAGCTCTCTCTCTCTCTCTCTCCCTGTCTCTCTCTCTCTACTTAGTGATGCCCTCCGCAACTTCGTGAGACCCAGTTTCAAAATAAAGTATAAAAAATAGGGCCGGGGGTGTAGTGCGGAGGTAGAACACCCCTGGGTTCCATCCCTGGTACCACAAAAAAACAAAAAAAAAAAACCAAAACAATGAAAGGCTAGGGTTAAGAGGAGGAATGAAAAAGTAGAGGGTAGCTAAAGAGTAAAGAGTTTTCTTTCTGAGATGATGAAAATGTTCTAAAATTGACTGCATTAATGGTTGCACATATTTATGAATACACTAAAAATCACCAAATGGTATACTTTAAATGGGTGAACTGTATGTTTAAAGGAATTATATCTCAAAGCTGTTTTAAAAATCTCAATGGTGCCGGGCGTGGTGGCGCATGCTTGTAATCCCAGTGCTTTGGGAGGCGGAGACCGGAGGATCCGGGTTCGCGGCCAGCCTCAGCTCTCTCGCTCTCTCTCCCCGTCTCTCTCTCCCTCTCTCTCTCCTTAGTGAGGCCCTCCGCAACTTCGTGAGACCCAGTTTCAAAATAAAGTATAAAAAATAGGGTCGGGGGCGTAGCACGGAGGTAGAACGCCCCTGGGTTCAATCCCTGGTACCGCAAAAAAAAAAAAAAAAAAAAAAATCTCAATTGTACTCTTCCACTTTTCCCTTAAATGACTATTTCTCAGTCATGTTGTTATCACCAAATACCTATCCTTCACAGCACTTACCAGAGGTATAATGTCTTTATTTGTAACTACGTACATTAATGTCTGTCCCACACCAGATTATAAACTCCAACAGAGCAGGGATTATGTGTGAGTCTCATTATTATAATTCTACTCCTATTTTACTATCTGTACTAAATACATACAATTTACTAGGTATATATACTGAATGCCTACTGTATTCCTGGAATTATTCATAAAATTGCTGTAAGAATTAAAAAGAAATTATTAGATGTAAAACACTGATAGCACCTGACTCTATATTAACCATTCATCAAAGCAAGCTTTAAGTCTACTGAATGAACTTTAATATAAATCTTGAATAGATGTAAGGTATATAAGGGTATTACTGTCTTTTGTATCTTTCCTAAATTTATATAGTTTTACTCAGCAAGCTATGTATCAAAATAATTATGAGCACACCAATCATCAGAATCTACATTAGCCCTGGCAGTATTAACAAAGACTGCTGGCTTTTCCTTTCTCAGACATAATGCTAATAATATATAAGGCTTCCCCTTTAGGTCTTTTCTATCATGGAAACTCTGCTTTAGTCCAGTTTTTCTTTAATCTAAAGTAGGCACAGAAGAGAAGACAGAATTAAAAGAAAATAAAAAGTAAAGAAAAATAAACTGCTTTGATGATGCTCAATGTAAAGAAATGAAGAAAAAGAGAATGCAAGTACAACTTTTAAAGCAGATATATTTCTTTAAAGGAAAATACCATTTATATAAAAGTCTACTAAATTATAAAATAATTTCAAAGGTAATTCTATAACTCAGAAATTATATGAAATTTAACAACAAAGACAATGAAATACTTACTTGAAATGGGAATTGACGATATTTCAAATATTCTGCAAGTATATCTAGCATCCGCACCATTTGAGAAAAAATGAGAACGCGATTACCTCGTTCTCTTAGGCGAATTAACAGTTTGTCAAGAAGAATCAATTTTCCACTACTACGGATTAAGTGCTAAAGGAAACAAATTAAAACCATTATATTTTAAAAGAAGCAAATGATACAAATGCTCCACTTAATACTTTAGATGCTTTAATTATTTTTAAATTGAGACTTTACATGTTCATAATGCTTAAAAAAACAATTTCGGTTTTCAAAATTTTCTAGAACCTTTGCCATTTTATTCTATTACACAAATTAAAATTGTCCTTGCCAAACCAGGTGGGGTGGGCACATGCCTGTAATTCCCAGTACTTGGGAGGCTGAGACAGGAGAAGCACAGGTTCAAGACCAGCATCAGCAACTTAGTGAAACCCTCAGCAACCTAGTGAACCCACTTCCAAACAGAAAATAAAAAGGGCTGGAGGTGTAGCTCAGAGATAGAATGTCCCTGGGTTCCATCCCCAGTACTACACAAAAAATGTTTTTTAATAATGAAATAAAATTATTCTTGCCATTTAGCACATGGATTATTGTGTTGTTAGAGGGAGAAAGTACTGTTTCACTCTATTTGCTAGTTGTTACACTAAAAATCTTAACCAAAAAACAAACACACAAGAAAAAGTAGCAACTAAGCAACTAAAGATTTAAAATGAGAGAACAAATATATCAGTCACTGGTTACTGATCCTAGCCCCTCAGTGCACTACTATAATTGGATTACAGGTGTGCCCTCACATTTCTTACTTTTTCTTTTTCTTTTTTTTTTTTTGCGGTACTGGGGATTGAACCTGGGGCATTCTACCTCCGAGCTCCACCTCCAGCCCTATTTTTTATTCTTTATTTTGAAACAGGGTCTCACTAAGTTGCAGAGGGCCTCACTAAGTAGCTGAGGCTGACCGTGAACCCGGATCCTCCGGTCTCAGCCTCCCAGGTACTGGGATTACAAGTGTGTGACACCACGCCCAGCTGTGCCCTCACATTTCTGACATATCTTCCAGAAGTAATGAGAAGAAGTAGGCTCTAATATCAAAACATTTTCTTTTTCTTTTTTTTGGTGGTACTGGGGATGGAACCCAGGGGCATTCTACCTCAGAGCTACACCCCCAGCCCTATTTTTTATTCTTTATTTTGAAACAGGATCTCACTAAGTTGCGAAGGGCCTCACTAAGTAGCTGAGGCTGGCTGCGAACCTGGATCCTCCTGTCTCAGCCTCCCAAGCACTGGGATTACAAGCATGCACCAACATGCCCGGCTAAGACATTTTTTTTAAATTAACATTTGCCAAATCACAAATTCAGCATAATCATTATAATGAATTTTTTCCCAAGTATGAATATATTAATGAAGTTTTGCTGGATAAATTACTATAGCCCATGGTTTGAGAGATCTTTGCTCAGAAAACTGATCAAAATAATTTGATAAAATTTTAAAAAATTTTTGCAAAGTCTAAAAAATAAGACCGTTACTTAAATGAATATATTAAAGCACTGTGCCATTTTCAGAGAAAACTGAAATAAACATTCCTAGAATTTTAATTTATCACAAAATATTATTTTAAAATTCTTACTTGTAAGGCCTCCTGTTTATTATAGAATTCATTATTATCTGGTGGTTTAATGAGGTAGCAATGGTTACAACATTTCTTCAGCTCCATCATAATGTTCAAAAAGCCTGAGGTACTACCCTTGGAACCTTTGCTGAGGGCTTTGTAATTTCTAGTTAAAATCCATCTTTAAAACAAAATCATAAAAATCATGTTTAGCAGCACAAGCAATTATCAAGATGAATTCTGAAATCATAAAAAAGAAATCTAGTAACCAAGCAAAATTGCACCATTACGGAATTCAAAACTGTACACACAATGGACTGACTCTCATTCCTAAGACTCATAGGACATAATACTTGTAGTCTAAACCATTAACTTCACACACGAAAGGATTTATGTACTACAGTGAGTATAGTGTATTAATCCTTTTCCCAAAAAATTTGCTAACACGATGGTTAATGGTGTCATCTGCCTTAACCTTCCTAAATATTTCACTGCATTTGACAGCTTTTGGAATTAGACCTTTTCAACAGACCTGAAAGCCACTCCATGAGGATACTATTTTGTGTGTGTGTGTGTGTGTGTGTGTGTGTGTGTGTGTGTGGTACTGGGGATTGAACCCAAAGGCATTTTACCTTCAAGTTATACCCCCGGCCCAATTTTATTTCTTATTTGGAAACAGGGTCTTGCTAAGTTGCCAAGGCTGGCTTCAAACTTGTGATCCTCCTGTCTCAGCTTTTAACCACATTGACTTCTCTATAAATTATAATTAAACAATATATATTATATAACTTACAGAAAAACTTTTAGTGCTATTTCACTTACTTATTTAGTTTATTTTGGTGCTATTTTATTATTCTAAAGTAAATATAACATTTCTTCTCACCAAGACCTACTTTCTCTTCTACCACCTTTTAGTTTCTTCCTTTTTTAACAAGTTAGTCTTTGAAGAAACTTGAAAATCCCTAACTATCTAGTGTGCATGTTCTTTTATTGACATTCTTTACCACTGCTATTCAGCATCTCACTGAATCTGGAATAAAAACAAAATGGAACACATGGACAATGTTTAATGCCATAAGAGATAAGACTAAAAGATTGTTTTTCCACACCCAGAATTTCTTCTGAATTTCTATAACCTTTTACACATAAATATACGGCAGTATTTTATTACCTTAGTTATAAAAAAGTACCTGAAAGAGTCTAATGTTCAAGGTCAATGATATATGAAAACAGAGAAATGAGTCTTTCTACTTTTCTCAACTTTTCCAAATTTTCCATGAATAAAGCATTACTTTTTTTTAAACTCCATACCAGAATTAGAATAACATCATTTTTCATTGCAAAATATATTCTCACCATAAATTTAAATCTGAATTTAGCCAGGCATAGTGGCGCACGCTTGTAATCCCAGTACTTTGGGAGGCGGAGACCGGAGGATCTGGGTTCAGCTCTCTCTCTCTCTCTCTCTCTCTCTCTCTCTACTTAGTGAGCCCCTCCGCATCCTCTTGAGACCCGGTTTCAAAATAAAGTAAAAAAATAGGGCCAGGGGTGTAGCACAGAGGTAGAACGCCCCTGGGTTCAATCCCCGGAACCGCCCCCCCAAAAAAAATTTAAACATGAATTTATCTACCAATTTATAGGAAATAGAAAGGATATGTTAAAATATTCCACAGAGATATAATACTCAAAATCTAAACTGTGGAAGAATTCTACAGAAAAACTTTTTCTCATCATATAAATTTTAAGAAAAAAAAAAGAGGAACCCACAGATAAGAGACTTAAGCAGGCAAATCAATAGATCTTATTTCAATTCTGATTCAAGTGAACTTACAAGTGAGACAGCAGAGAAAATATGAACATTGATAGTAGGCATATCAAGAAATTATTGTTAAAATTTTAAAGTTAGGATGATAGCATGTTTTTAAATCAACTATTAAAGATGCATGGAAAAATATTCATGGATGAAACAACTCTTTCTGATATGCCTCAAAAGAATAGGCAGTAGGAGAGAAATGGGAATGGCTAGAGATAAACCAAGACTAGCTATGAGTTGAAAATTGAGCTGAGAGATTGGTATGTGGGAGTTTATCACAGTACCATATTTTCATGTATGTTTAAAATTTTCCGTAACAAAACCAAAAAATTATGTAATAAATATTCTTTTAAATACATGGCATTTACACTATAAATACATGTACCAATGCATATAATATGCAATTAAATATTTAAGTAGATGTTAGGACTTACTTTCCTTTTTGATTCTCTGAAAAGTATTATCACATAGATTTTGACATATAAAATTTACACAAAATACGATTTGTTAGTGTTCTTCAAAAGGCAGAGGGGTCTGAGTTTTTGTCATAAGTTTATTTTACCTCCATCTGTCAACTATCATAATTACATAATATCTTACTATCGTGAAAATCCACATATCCACACACACACAGAGAAAAAAACACCTCTATAAGGTTAATAGTATGATATCTAGGAAAGAGACTAATGATGTGTTAGAAGATGATTCAGTTTTATTCACCCATGATCGTGGACACACCATTAAATCTCGTTTGCCCCATTATGCCACACAATCAACCTATTCTAAAATTTAGGAGTTGCTACTGCTCTAAGACCCTGTTTGTGCTCTAAAAACCCCCTACCTGTGGGGAGGGTGGGGGCAATATGAGAACAAGACCATGGAGAGCATTCAGAATTAAATGTTCAGAATCTGTGTTCTGTGTATAGCTTACTTGTAATATTGTTTCTGTAAAGCACTCATTTCCATTCTTAAAATCTGCTCAACCTTGGCAGGAAGAGATTTTTCTACATCCTTCTTAACTCGACGTAACAGAAACGGCTCCAGCTCTTTGTGGAGGCTAGCATAACCATATTCTCTCCCTTTCCCATGTTCTTCTTCGAAATCTTCCCAGGAAGAAAACCTTTAAAATTTAACATAAAGGAACAATCAGAAATCCTTTAAGATTTAAAATAATAGAACAATCACTGAAAAATATCAAACTGTGTATGAGTCTTCTCAGCACAGTCATATAAAATATAGATTTTAGGGAAAAAAGCAAGCTAAACTTAGTCACTTCTAAAATCTCTTTCCCAAGAAGTCTGTGTATATGTATATGTATACAATATGTGCATACATGTAATTATGCATATGTAGGTAAAATATAAGTAGTTTTATACTATAACTACCGAGATTAAATGAAGTATTTTCAGTATGGAAGTACTAAAATATTTCTAAAATATATACATTTAAAGCTACGGATCTATTGAGAAAGAACATGTATGTGACTTTGGATAAGTTATTTAACCTTTTCTAGTTTTCCTCATTTATATAGAATGGGATTACCAGTAACTTTCTATTGTTACTGCTACTATGAAATACAAGTAACAGTTACTATTTCAGATTTTTAAGCAAGGTATATTTAGAACATGTGTAAAAATCAACTATTGTAATTTATTATACATGGATTAAGTTTATATACAAAAATTTAAAAATTCAAATACTACAAATCTCAAACATTATCTATCCCACCCTAATCCCCTTGTTTTCTTCTTCTCAATAATCTGTGACCCAAAGGGGAATAAGACCAACTTCCTGACCTTAAAACCTGCACTAATTTTCCCCCACTGAGTATCAGCATATAAAACTATGATTAAAATTGTGTATTACAAATTTGTCTTACTTTTCTGGCATAATGAAATGTAGCAATGACCAGAGCTCTTTGAGGGAGTTTTGTAGAGGAGTTCCAGTGATAAGTAGACGGTGATTAGATTTAAAATCTATTAAAGTTTTATAAAGAAGGGAGTCATCATTTTTTAATCGATGAGCTTCATCAACACCTATAAATGCCCAATTTAAACCACCAAGGAATGCCTTAAAAGAAACAAAAGAGCACAGTTAATATTTTGAGAGAAAAATAGAATTAAAATTTAGCCTTCCCATTTGATCTGAATTCAGATTGTTAAAACAAAGCAAATTAAAATTTAAAACAAGATTTCATCTAATTTTCAAATAATATTTGAAATCTTCAAATCAAGTAACTCACCATGCAAAATACAAGGTTCTTCTATGACTAATTTAACTATTAGAAAACAGAACATAACACCACGCTGAAATTTTTACTAGCCTATACAGTAAGAAAGGGAGAAAAAAAAACTAGTACTGTTATTTAGAAATTTTATAAAAGATTTTTAACCTAAGTCCAATAAAGGTCAATTTGGAACAGTGTATTACTCCAATTGTAGATATAATTCACTTACAAACTTTTATGAACTCTGAATCTTTAATATATAAACTTAGGTCTCTGACTTAAACCAGAGACAGGTCTGATTCTGCTACTTAGTATCTGTGTGACCCTGGGAAAGTTCATTACACTCCTTGCGGCTTGGTATTTTTCTCTTCATTAAAGTAAAAACAGCAAATATAAAGTAGATAGAAAAATTAAGACAGTAGCTAAAAGCATTTAGTACAGTGCTTCACATAGTGGCGGCTTACTCCCGTTAGGCATCTTCCTCCTCTATAAAAGGCTTACAAATCAATAGTACTAACAAACTGATTTCAAAAAGTCAAAAGTTGGCAAACTTTTTCTGTAAAGGGCTAAGGTAATGATTTTAACTTTGTAGAACCATGTATAGTCAGTTACATATTCTTTCTACATAACCTTTTTCTTTTTTTTTTTTGTGGTACTGAGGGTTGAATGGGGGGTGGGGTAGGGAGTTCTATCGCTGAACTATGCCCTCAGCCCTATTTTATTTTTAAATAGCTTCTTACTAAGTTACCATGTGCTGATCTCAAACCTATGATCTTCCTGTCTCAACCTCCCTAGTACTGGGATCACAAATGCCCCTGCCTGACTATATAACCTTTTAAATTTAATCCATAAAGACCCTTTTAAAATGTAGCTCAAGGGCTATAAAAAATAAGCCCATAGGTTGTAGTTTGCTAGCCCACGCTATGATTTAAATTGTCCTTTCATCCTGTCAACAACATATGGCAAAGGAAAAACTGATATAAACCAAACAGAAAAATAACACAGGTAATACATACCTTATCCTTCAATAAAATTTCGTAAGTTGTTAAAAGTATATTAAATTTTAAGCGTTTTGTCTGGGGATGCATCCATTCATGCGTTCTTATCTATTAAGAAATTTTCAGAACAATTTTAAGACAAACATTAAATAAATTATACTTTTACCAGAATATCTAAAATAAAAGCCACTCAAAATACATCAAAACTATGTTTACATAATAAAGTAAATTATTCTTTATATAGTTAATCATGCTATATTATCATAAATGTAAACACCATAGTATATCAAAACCTTCTATAAAGAATGAAACAATTTTAATAAAACTTTCATTTTATTTCACTGATGAAAGCGATCATTTAATGAAACAAGTGGCTAATTCACTGAATAATAACACTTAGAGATAAATATGCTATATTGGGTTTGCTCTACAATAACTGGGAGAATAATATGTAGAGGCTCAGACAAAATAAAACTGGCATGGAATTAAAACTGTGAAACTAGACATGGGAATGTGAGGGTTTATTATACTATTCTGACAGCTTTCATGGATATTTAAAAAATTTATATCAAAGGGTTAAAAAAATATACATATTTGATTTTTATTATAGCAAGTATTATGCACTTTATTCTAACATGTACTACGCACTTCTTTGTATCAAGTTCTATGTTAGAATTAAGACTACAGAGATAAAACAAAAAAGATAAAATACTTATTCTCAAACTATGTATTTCTAAATTTATGGGGAAACTACTTACCATGTTTCTGCTATTAATGTCACCTAAGTAAACCACAGCATTCATTTGAGAAGCCCATGTCTGAATCTCCCTTTGCCAGGAAGTGAGAGTGGATAGTGGTACTACTAACAGAAAAGGTCCATATAATTGATGTTCATGAAACAAATAGTTCAAAAATGAGATTGTCTGTATTGTTTTTCCAAGGCCCATTTCATCAGCAAGTATGCAACTATTTCCTCTACAAAGTTAAAAACAAAAACAAAAAAACACGTATGAAGATTCAAATGTACAAAGAAACCTTTTAAAGTCATGTGTACACATTTAGGTAAACAGCTATAAAAAATTAATTTGATAGGTATCATGTACAATATACTATCATTTTGTTAGTTTAATAAATGTAACAGTATCTGGCCAAATAATTTATTACTAGTATTGTAAGAAAAATAAAGGGAGCTTACCATTTTAAGCGAGAAGAGACTTAAAAATTAACAGTATTACCCTTAATCAATTATGAAGTCAAGAATACAATTCATCTACTAGAGGTAAGAGTTCAGATATATCAAATAATTGTAAAAAGTATCTAGTAAAAACATAATTGAAAAAATATAGCTAAGTTATAGCCTAGAGAGTTATGTATACTCTCAAGAGTGGGAACCACAGGAGATATGGAAAAAGTAGAGGACTAAATGGTTATTAGAAATAACTAATCAAAGAGAAATATTCCACGAATGGTGTGTGATGTGATTGTATATAAGATTTTTAAGTTGAGTAAAAAACACATTTAAGAACTGCAAGAAACCAATTAAATTCTAACTCCACTAGATTTTCTTTCTAGTGTACAACAAAAAATTTTATACAGCCGGGCGTGGTGGCACATGCTTGTAATCCCAGTACTTGGGAGGCTGAGAAAGGAGGATTGCAGGTTTGCAGCCAGCCTCAGCTACTAGTGAGGACCTCCGCAACTTAGTGAGACCCTGTTTCAAAATAAAGAATAAAAAATAGGGCTGGCGGTGTAGCTTGGAAGTAGAATGCCCCGGGTTCAATCCCAGTACCGCAAAAAAAAAAAAAAAAAAATTACAAACTAGGAAACATAAAGCCCAACATATAAAATGCCAAATAGTCTTATCCTTTCTGAAAATGAAAATCTTTTCTGAATCTTGTATTTGTAAAATTCTTACTCTCTCAAATTAAGATGATTCAAAATACACTTACTTGCACCAAGAGTGAGCAAGCCAATTTAAACCATTCAGTTGATAGTCTCTTAATTCCAAACCCTCATGTCCTCCAATATAGGATGGCTGCTTCTTCAGGGCTACAAACCTTGGTCTCTGTTTTAATACCTTTAGTAGAAATAAATGTTAACATGTACAATTATCAAATATAAGAAATTATACTAAAAGATGAAAACCTCAGCTTCCACCATAAACTTTAAATTCTTCCTCAAGTCATCAATTTCAGATTCCATGACTGACTCAAAATATATCTCAGTATTAAGTCAAAGAAGACTATTTTCATTAATTTAAAAAGAATGAAGTGAAATGTTTTGCCCTCTTTCTGAACAAAAAATGAATGAGAAAATTAAGTTCCTGAAAATTACATGAAACTTAAGTATTTCAAAAGCAAAGACTATGTTAGTTAGATTCATTCATACCCACTACTCCATCCCTGATCTAGAAATAAACCTATCATAAGACTGGCTTAGCTTTCCATTCAATTTCTGATTTTCAAAATACCACTGTGAGCCAGGCTTAGTGGCACATGCCTGTAATCCCAGTATTTGGGAGGCTGAGACAGGAGGATCGCAGGTTCAAGAACAACTTTAGCAAATAGTGAGACTCTCATCAATGTAGCAAGACCCTGTTTCAAAACAAAAATAAAATAGGGCTAGGGGTGTAGAGTTCAGAAGTAGGATGCCCCTGGGCTCAATCCCTAATACCAAAAAACACAAAATACCACTGTGAATTTAATTCAGTCTTATAAAAGTAAAGAAGTCCTAGTAGTATCTAGACCCTGAAACTATCACTAGTTAACTTTACAGAACGTATGATGATTTCAAAAGTTTTAGGCAAGGTAGTCCTGGCAGAGTATATCCCTCTTCTTCTTTCCCACCTTCAAAGACAAGATCTACTACCTTCTAAATCAAGCATATATCTCTAGTTGCCAGGAAATTTTCCTTATTTGATCTCCCCAGTCCATTCACAGCAACTATCATCACCACCACCTTATAATCTAACACAACACCACTCGCAGGACAAAAGTCAATGCTACATCTAAGATCACACAGCAATAAGAGGAACCTCACTTTAAGATCTATTAACCAAAAAGTAGTCTACTTGAGTCTCTGTGAAATTAGGACCCAACTCTATTTAGGTTTATAATGTTTACGATATACAACTACATTTTCATGAATTAAAAATGTCAAACAATACTCACTTTGCAATCTTTAAAAGGAGTGGTTTTTGACTGGTTCCTACTAAAATACTCATCAATGCATGCTTGAAACTTTTTGGAAATGAGAGCTCCATCTTCCCAGCTGCACTCTGAGTACGGAAGGCCCTGCCATTTGCAATAATAATCAGGATAACCAGCTGCTGATTTTTGATTGGAATGAGCTGTGAGATAAACCAGGTATTTATTTTATTTTGTTTTTAGTTTACATAAGTAAAAATTATTCACCTGCTTTACAATACTATATATTTTTAGTAAGAGCAAACTACTGTATTTGATGTGTAAGCAGCAAATTTGTAATTTTTTTTGGTAGTGGTACTAAAGATTGAAACTAGGGTATTCTACCTCTGAGCTACAACCCCAGCCCTTTTGACTTACTTTTTATTCTGAAACAGGGTCTTGCTAAGTTGCTGAGGCTAGCCTTGAACCTGCGATCCTTGTCTCAGCCTCCCAACTATTGGGATTACAAGCATGTGCCACCACAACCGGCTAAATTTATGACTTTTAAAAGAGGATTTCAAGTATAAAAACATTAAGTTTTAGCCAGGTATGGTGGTGTACGCCTGAAATCCCAGTATTTGGAAGGCTGAGATAGGAGGATCACAGCCTCAGCAACTTATAAGGCCCTCAGCAACTTAGTGAAACCCTGTTTCAAAATGAAAAATAAAATAGGGCCAAGGGTGTAGCTTTGAGAATCCCCTGGGTTCAATCCCTAGTACCAAAAAAAAGTAAATAAAATAAAAGTTTTATCAGAATCATTTATTATTGCTGGGCGTGGTGGCACACGTTTGTAATCCCAGTACTTGGGAGTCTGACACAGGAGGATCACAGGTTCGCAGCCAGCCTTAGCTGCATAGTGAGGCTCTCCGCAACTTAGTGAGACCTTGTTTCAAAATAAAGAATGAAAAATAGGGCTGGCGGTGTAGCTCGGAGGTAGAATGCCCCTGGGTTCAATCCCCATACCACAAAAAAAGAATCATTTATTATTTATTACTAACCAATTATACGCTCCACTATTTGATACTGTTTATGTAGATCATCTGTAAGTTCTTGCTGGCAGTTATAATATTCCACATCTTCTGGTGAAGCATTTTTCAACCTGAAAAATTTTAATCCAGGAACAGACTTCAAAATCTCCTCTAAATAACTTAGCCCACTAAATGCTATCTGTATCACAAGAGCTCCTATTTTGCCATTTAATCACATAAGTTGGTTTAATGAAGAAATTAAAACAGAAATAGATCATTAACTATTAACTTTACAAAATTGTAATTTATAATGTATGAGAGAGATTAAAGAGAGGTTTGAATATGGCTAACCCAAACAGTTCACTTTGAGATGGAATACTACAGACTAGAAAGAGTCATTTTAGGCTATCATTTATGTCTTAGCTATGTATTTATTACCCAAAAAGCATTAATAATAATTTTTAAACTATACAAAAGTACATATGGCATAGAGTGTATTTACCATCTTTTTGTTTCCTGATCTTTTTTCTTGTAATTATCCAATTTTTTCATTCCTCTAACATTCTGCTGCTTAAGGGTCTCCTCTGTCTCCCAAGTGTTGTGGATGTGGGACCATCCTTTCCACTTAATTAAGTACTGGACTTCTCCTGGCTCTTTGTTTTTCTCAAACCCTGCATTTGGGTCCCCATCTGCTTCAACGGCATAGATGGTCGTCGTAGCACCAGTAGCTAAAACAGAAGCACAAGACCTTCCATATGATTCCAAGAATATGAACACAAAAGCACTCTCTTAAATAAGGAAACAAACTCTCAGGATATAGAAATCTATGGGAAATTATGCTACTCATAAAACTCAGAATTTCAGAAATAAAGGAATATCTAATTTAATCCCCTCATTTTTAAAATTAGGAAGGAAAATAAGATCAAAACACAATGGAACACCTAAGATTACATACTGATTTACAATAATTGATAACTGGGAAGCTAATCATTTTTAATTATTTTAATTTCTAATTATATTTAAAAACTATATCCCAAGGTAACTAAATGTGAAGAAAGTATTTTCAAAATACCAAAAACTCTGTGAAATTAAAACTGAAAATACTTAAATAGAACTAATTATTTAGGAGCAAGGGAAAAACTTAAATCCACAAGTTAAAAATTCTTTAAGTATCCACAATCTATGACATAAGATCAGGTGGGTATTTTCTGGGAAGATACTTGAGCTAGGCAAAGTATAGTTTTATAGCAAATAAGCAAAGCAGAAGAAAATCCACCGTTACCTTAAAAAATTGAAGTCTTTAATACTTTATTTTATTCTAGTAAATATTATTTAAATAACCAAACAATAAAATGTTTTGAAAAATACCTCCTTTTCTCCCAATTCGACAATCCATAAACCTTTCTATTGTTTCAAATTCCTCTTCCTCAGGTTGAGGAACATCCTCTCCACAGACTTCCAGTAGGTCATCAGAATCTGTTTTCATTTCTTCATCTTCCTTATAACTGACATTGACAGTTGCCTGGCGACGAGAACTTCTCTTATCATTATCATAATCTTCTTCATCATCATCCTCCTCCTCCTCCTCAGATGAATCAATCTGTCTCTTTTTCTGTCCAACAATCTTTTTTCCATTTTTTGACTTAGATCTGAAAAGCAGGTATAAAAAAGTGTTTTACAGAAGCACTAACTAGCACACTAGCATAAAGATTCGAGAAACTATACACAAAATGAATTATCTTCCACAATCAACAATTAGCATCAAACCAAGAACTTACTAAACTCACCGATTTTGAGGTTTTCGGCTTTTGACTTTGTTTTTTGGCTCATAATCAGATTCCGTTTCATCACAACTGCTTTTCTCTCTCTCTTCTTCAGATTCTGAATCTGAACCAGACTGAGAAGGAGATCCTGACCCAGACATCTGCCAATCTTCACTGTATATAAAATTTATAAAGTATTTTTACTTATACACATCATAAATAAATTCTATCACTAATAAAATACAAAGATAAATCAACTAAATTCTATTCTGCTAACATCAATACTGTTGCTTTTACCTATACCAGAAAATACTCAATGTCTGACGGACAACACTGGAAAATATTCTTCATAGTTTTCTCTCCTAATTCCAGATTTTATTAATCATTTAGGTATATCAAATAAACTGCAAATAAATGATATTTTGATTCTCATTATGGACGAAAACATATGCTAACTTAAGAGAGTCACAGGTTTAATTGTGATTCAAATCCCTCTCATTTCAATTTTCTAAAGGCTGTTTTTTAGTCTTTTTAAATTGATCATAGTAATAGTATATGTTAATAAAAGCTTTTAAAAACACATTATAAAAATGTAAAAAAAACCTACCAACAATATCAACCAATATTCAATAATATTGCCTTACCTTTATTACTATTTTTCATTTAACCTGTTTCTTTCCAACTACATGTAGACAAAATACTGGGTTCACATATTTTATTGTTATACAAAATTCAAATGAAAGATACATTTTAATTCTTACATTTCCAGGTTGAATATCCCTAATACAAAAATCTGAAATTTTTTGATCATCATGTCAGTGTTCAAAAGTTTCAAATTTTAGAGTATTTCATATCCTTGATTTCTGGTTTAGGGATGCTCAACTAATAAAGTCCATGCAAATATTCCAAAATCTGAAAAACTCTTGAAATCTGAAACACTTCTGGACCCAGGTATTTCAGATAAAGGATACTCGACCTGCACTATATTTTGTTTCAGCTACTGCTTTTGCTCCATTGCTCTGCATCTCTTGCACCAATTATGACTATGTTGAAGGTAACAAAAGCAAACATGACAAAATCTGATTACAAAAAAATAAAAGCAAATTCTTTTTTATCTTGCAATCTTTTTAGGGCTTGAACAATGAATATAGAAATATTCAGGACATATGAAGAAATCTCCTTTTTTAGAATATATAATTTTTATATTCAAATCTATCCATCTTCCCAAATTACTTGTTTTTTGAAATGGTATTTACTTATATCCAGTTAAGTTTAGAAATTAACAAGTCAGTAAAAGATTTAAATGGCTGATAGAATGCACTGGTTTTGCACTGAAAACCAGAATACAGGGCAAGCTCAGTGGTAGAGCGCTTACCTAGCAAGTATGAAGCCTTGGGTTTGATCCCTAGCACTGACAAAAAACAAAAACAGAAAACTAGAAGACAGATCTGAAGAATTAAGGCACAATGCAGCATAGCAATAAAGGGAATAAAAATAAGATACAATAAGACTTATGGAGGATAAACTGGATGATCTGATAGACAAAAATTAATAAGAATACCTCAGAGATTTACAGAACAAGAAAAAGATACAAGATACAAGAACTGAATTTTCAGACTAATAAAAAGACATGAATTGTCATATTAAAGATATGAGAATCCTGTGGGTGGGAAAATAACAAATCCAAACATAGACATACCAAAGTGAATGTGCTTCAAAGACAAATAGAACATCAACAGACAAAACAACAGAATAATACTTCTCAAGAATAATAGAGAAAAAACAAACGATTTAAAATGTATAAATTGAGAATCTGAAATACTTTTTTTTTTATACTGGGGATTGAACACAGAGGCATTCTACCTCTGAGCTACAACCCTAGCCTGATTTTTTATTTATTGGAAACAGGGTCTCTCTAAGATGCTGAGGCTGGCTTTGAACCTGCGATCCTCCAGTCTCAGCTTCCCAAGTACTGAGATTATAAGCGTGTGCCACCATGCCGGGCTTGAAATACTCTTACTATACTTTCTGGGTCAAGATTTTTAGGTAAATATACTGAATTTCCAAATGAGCTATTTGTTGTCAGTGAAGCAAATTTCATGTGCAGACAAACAATAAAGAGAGTTATTGATGTAAATTAACAGAATCATCAATCATCCTATAGTCCCTACACTCCTCTATTTCCCAAGTTATTAAAAATTTTTGACATTATGATCATTAAATGTACAAATATATAGGGATGAGGGTTAGAGAAGTTAAACAGGTGGCATAAATACCTCAGATGGTCAAACAAAGATAAATGTTAAGGGCTAATGGTTTAAATTAATTTATAAAATGTCATGAACAAAAAATTAGTAAATCTATTTGGGGCAACAATTTTCATAAAGGAATAAATACAAAATCATTAGTATTCTCCTGAAGTGAAAATAGTCAGTCACTTGAACAAAATGACATACTCTTTATGCTTTTTCCTTTTGACCTCACTTGATGAATCCTCAGAATCTTCGCTGCTAGAGGAATCCTGCAGAGAAAAATAAAGCCAGTGTCATTCACTAATGATTAGAATTTAACCATGTGATCAAATTTTTACTTGTTCTACTATTTAACGTTTGCTTTGCTAATAGCAATACCTATTAGGTTTTTCTTTGCTCCATATTGTTATGTTTATATTAACTTAAATAATAACATTTTTATTGCAAATTAAGATAGTGGAATCAGGCAAAAATCACAATGTGAGCATTTTGTATAAAACTTTGAAATCTTCCATCTCTGGGGACCATTACTGTTGTGCAGTATGGCCACAACAAGGAATCATAGGTGATGGTATGCTAATTTTTTTTTTTTTTTGCGGTACGGGGACTGAACGCAGGGGCGGTCTACCTCCGCGCTACGCCCCCGGCCCTATTTTTTAATGCTTTTATTTTTTAAACCGGGTCTCAGGAAGTTGCGGAGGGCCTCACTAGGTAGAGAGAGAAGAGAGAGAGAGAGAGAGAGAGAGAGAGAGAGGGACAGAGAGAGAGAGACAGAGAGAGATAGACCGATCGATCTATCCATCGATCGATCGTGCGCGTGCATGCACGCTGAGGCTGGCCGTGAACCCGGATCCTCCGTGAACCCGGATCCTCCGGTCTCCGCCTCCCAAAGTACTGGGATTACAAGCATGCG
>PVJS01005973.1:27500-61848 GCA_004027185.1 Glis glis | reverse complement strand
AAGGAAGGAAGGAAGGAAGGAAGGAAGGAAGGAAGGAAGGAAGGAAGGAAGTAGGGATGTGGCTCAGAGGTAGAATGCCCCTGGGTTCAAACCTCAGTACCAAAAAGGAAAAAGAGTTGATCTAGCAGCTCGAGTCTTTAGACAGCCAAAGACAGAGGATTTCAATCTTTGATCTTCTAGGGACTTCAGCTGATGAGTGAAGGCTGCCCAAAGGGTAGAGGATAATCTGCTTTAAGCAAAGTTCACCTACACGTTAATCACTTCTACAAAACACCCTCACAGTGACATTTACACTGGTGCTTGACCAAATATCTGGGTACCCGGCTCTTGCAAAGTTGATACATAACATTTACTGTCACAATAAGGAAAACAGGAATCTTCTCCATCCCTCTGGCCCTGCCTCCTCTGCCTGTGGCTTGGTTTCCTGGGGAGCACTCAGCTTGTGTGGGGTGTTTTGATCTTGAAGCAACATTAAACACCAAACACTCAGTCAACATAAAGTGGGCTCTCTGCCTCCACAGGAAAACCTGCATTGTCTTCCTAAGTCTACCTTTCTCCAGGTTGACACCAGCTACGCCTCTTCTCCCATTTGGCTGAGTCGTCTCCACATTGCACCGAAGAATCTTCCTCTTGCAGCATCACTTCCGGTCTGTAGCAAACAACCTGGCAAGATGTCTCACATCAAACTCATGCAATTAGGGCTGTGTTTGGTTTCAGTTTGATTCAAAGATTTCTGAACCAGCGCTCAACCCTTCATTTAGCTTATAATTCACTATGGCTTGGCATGTCTTATGTGGGAGAGAGGGATGACTTTCATTTAATATTAACCAAGCAGCTTTCGACCACTTCCTCTTTTCTATTGTTTCACGTTAACAAACAATGGATTTAGCAAGTTGTTTAAAGTCGGCTGAGCTCTTGAAGCATTCTTTTAAGTATTCTGCCTCACATGTGACCTTCTGAAGACTGCATTCAACATCTGTTTAGAAAAACACACACATACCAAACACATAAAACCCAAATAAACTATGCATTGTTCCTAAGTAATGGTCATAATGTTTCTTGAAAGGGAAATACTAAGCCAAAGGGGGGAAAATTGTTTTTCCCTAAATTATTCATGCTGAACGGGGGTTGGGGAGAAATGATTGAAGTCAGAAATAGTAACCCATAGCAAGTACCTCCCTTTCTAGATGGGGCGGAATCACTAAGTAAAAACAACCCTGAGGACTTCCTGGTGAAAATGGTGCCCATCTCTACTGAATTCCCACTAAACCATCACTAAGGATGTAGAGGAGAACTTACTGCACCAAAAACTAAGTCTTCGGGACAATGTAGCATCAGGCTCTATTGGCAAGTTCTACTGAGAAGAGCTGGACTGGGAGGTAAACCAGACCTCCCCACATGGCAAGACCAGGCCTAACTCTTTCAAACCAACAGGAAAAGATGTCTGACAGAATACAGAAGTGGGCCAAAAGAAGGAAGGCAGTGGGCCACGGCCTTCCAGAAGAGCGTAAAGCTCTCTCCTGGAGAAAGAAACAAAAAAATTAGCAGTGTTTCCCGCCTTCCACCAGTTCTGGCTGCAAACCTAAAACAAAGTTATCCTGAAAGTTCTAGAACAAAAGAAAGACATGCCAGGTAAGTGGCAATTTCTGAAGTAGGTGTAGCTGTATTTATGGCAAGCAAATTAGATTCCATAGCCCAAAGCAAAAAACATTCCAAAGAGGGTTAGGGTTACGGTGCTAAAGGAAATTTAAATATTGTGGATCAATTCACAGTGGCCAAATTATGGAGCCAACCTAGGTGTCCATCAACAGATGAGTGGATTACAAAATTGTATTTCTGCCTCATAACGGAAATACACACAATGGAATTCTACTCAGCAATAAAGAAGAACAAAATAACATCATTTGCAAGAAAGTGGAAGGATCTGGAGAACATTATGTTAAGCGAGATCAGTCAATCACAAAAAAAGAAGGGGCATATGTTTTCATTAATATGTGCAACCTAGGGAGTAGTGGGGACACACAAGGGATGACGGATGATAATGGAGAACCCTCAGTGGGGCAAGGGAAGTGGTACAAGGGAAGGGGAAGGGCAAGAAAGAAGCGAATCAGTGGAATTACTATCATAAACAATATGTACATGTGAGAATAAACCAACACCATTCTTGGTACTTCATACAGGTGGGGGAAGGCAGGGGGGACACTAAGAGCTGTGTGCATGTATGTTAACATCAAATTGATATTCACTGTGATGTAAGACTCCAATGCACCAATAAAAGCATGTTAAAAAAAGAAACATAAATAAATAAATAAATATTGTGGATATTTAAATATTTACAATGGATATTTAAATGTTGTTGCTAGGTATATAGTATTAAACTGAAGTATAGAAATATTTTAGTTTCTTGTCTTTACATTAAAATAGAGTCAAGTAGTCACTAAAACATCAACATATTCCATCACTCTGAAATACGTCGCAGGCCATGTACCAGGGTACACTGAGAAAGCATCTCAATATTTCTGACCACCTGATTAATAGGAAATAGGGACAAAATGGCTGTTCCAAGACAGCCAGAATATGCTTTACTGGAAGGCCCCTCAGGAAGTCTCCTTCGCCATGCAGGTGTCTTGTATTGAAGCACCTCTTCTCTAACCATGGAAACTTCAGATGTCTATAAAGTCATTGCAATTCAAATGCTGCAGAATGAGACACCAGATATTCTCTTCCATACCACAAGCAGCCATTCTGTTTCCACGAAAGAAGGGAGAACATGCCGCTGGACTGGACCTATTGCCATAGAAACAGGAGTCAAACCTGCAGGTAACTTACATAAATCAGTGGGCCAGGTGGAAATTGTGAGAAATACAAAGTTCCAAACCATCACCTTGTTACTGTGACATGATGGTGTGGTCCCAATAGCGTTAGACTGTCTCAGGTATAAAAGAAGACAAAAATCCAGCTGTTTTATCATAACTCCTTGACTCTAAGATGCACGTTATTTTCACATTTTTACAGGTTTTAAACAGGATATATCTTACAATCAATAGTGTCTTCTGATTATAATCAGAACCTTTTTTTTTTCTTCCTTAGTGGTACTTAAGACAAGTATATCTTAAAATCCATCATAGCATCTTAGATTTTATGGAATATGGGAGATAAGATCTCCAAGTAGCTAAATGTTGGTAACTATTCAAGCAAAAATGAAAAAAATGCTGTAAGGGCTAAGGAAAATCAGCTTCACAGGGATGAACACCAGATCATAATCTTTTATAGATAGAACTTTTGGCACTCTCCTCCTGGAATTTTTTTTTAGAGTACAACTGGCAAAACTTTTGTGTACATGCACACGCCAAATAAAATTGTTATAATTGTTAGAAATTACGTAAAGACTAAGCAGCTTGATCAAAAAAATTATAATATGACTAAAATGGCCTAAATTATATGTAATAAGATTTAAGAGATCAAAATTGTACCATACATGCATAGAACATATTTCCTTTCACAGTGATCAGGGACTATTTACAAAAGTTAATCATACATTGGGGTTTTTTAAAAGTCATTGAGCTGGGCATGGTGGCACATGCTTGTAATCCCAGGACTTGGAAGGCTGAGACAGGAGGATCAAAAGTTCGAGGACAGCCTCAGCAGGTAGTGAGACTCTCATGAACCTAGCAAGACCCTGTTTCAAAATAAATCTGACCTCCTGGTCTGGACTAGTTTTGGTTTTTTTAAATTTAATGACTATTTATTTATTTATTTATCTATTTATTTATTTATGGTACTGGGGATTGAGCCCAGGAGTATTCTACCTCTGAGCCACACCACCAACACTGTAAAGACTCAGGAAAATCAGCTACACAAGGGATGAGCTACCAGCCGTCACTGGTATTGTGAGTATATTCAACGTTTAAGAACAGTAAACAGAAGTTGTGCCTAAGTCCCCTGAGACTGGTCTCAGCAGGAGAATCACCAGGGCCTCTGTCCTCTAAAGCCACACCTGGAAGACTGGAGCTTAGAGTTCTTGAGGGAGCCCAGGACTGTTTTATGCTATGAGATAAGAGATTTGGGGAAAGTCCCTTTGAGATAAATAGGACTCAGTGTCCTCAAGTATAAAATGACAGGATTGAACCAGTTCAGTGTTCCCAACACAGACAATATTGCAAAGAGGAAAAAGAGTGAAATCAAGGCTCACTGTGGCCACTGCAGGATCAGGTGAGGAAGAGGGTGGATATGAGGGAACTGCGTTGCTTGAGCCACCGAGGGCTTACTTATCTGCAGTCATGATAAGATTCTTATGTTCTTTAAATTTTTATCAAAGTATAGCAATACAATGGCAAAACTGTAGAGTAAGAAAAGAGTATTATCTGCCTTCCTTTATTCATTTATTTCTCTTCTGAGCACCTCGTGCTTAGAATTAGTCAATACTAAATAAATCCTAAGCATCTTCTTTCATCAAAATTAAAATGGTCAGACGGACATGCAGTGGTATACACCTGTAATTCCAGTACTTGCGCCGCTGAGACAGTAAAATCACAGGTTCAAGGCCAGCCTCAGCAACTTAGCGAGACCCTGTTTCAATTTTTTTAAAAAAGAGATAGAGGTGAAGCTCAGAAATAGAATGTCCCTGGGTTCAATCTCCAGTACTGCAAAAAAAAAAATTTAAAATGGTTAAGTTCCATTAGTATATACTATGATGAAGATAACTAGCTCATCAGATACAATCTATATCAGTAAGCATTGGAAGAAATTACATTAACCTTTGATCCTACCAATGACGAACATATTGACAATTTCATTAGGACTCCTCAAAGACAATGTGCTCCTCCACTGTTTCCCAGACTCTAATACACAAGTCCTTTTGAAAGCACAGGAGAAAGGGGGTGGACCGTCCAGGCCAAATGGTGGACGGTCTTGGTACAGGGCAGGCTGCCTGGCAATGACACAGGTGGGACGTGGGGCCCACAGGCACCTGGAGAAAAGTGTCAGTTACAGAGTTCCTTCAGGACGACCTCATCCATGCATGCGGGGACGCGAGTTACTCCAGACCATAAGAGGGTGACAGTAGCAACAGCTGGAGTTCAGGAATGTTGAGTCAAGGAAAACAACTTTCCCCCTGATCTAGCCAGAGCTAGGCACCCTTGGTGCTTCCACAAGGGCCCAGCATATCCTTCTGTCTGCACCATACTGTGTAAGTACAGAGAGGTCTAAGGAGAGACTTCCTACAACGGAGACTCCAGCCCTCTTCCTTCACTCTTTCCAAGAATGCTGGCAGCCAGGCTCTTCCTTCCCTGGGTAAAGACAAAGGTCTAGGAAGCAGCAGAGGTCCAGCCCTAGGAGGTGAGAGACATGTTCGCCATTCTAGGATGTTCCATGACCAGTCAGGTTCTTAGAGCACTGAAACACAGAATCTTGAGTCCCATTGGGAGGACACTATCCAGAAAGAAAAGTTGAAATTTTTGAAAGGGACAGGCCCAGTGACAGCAATCTTGTAGACAGAGGATGGAAACAGCAAGGGCATCCACCCACACTCCAGTGGCCTCAACAGCCAAAGAGGATTTGCATTATTTACCCTTGTTTCCAAGGTAGAGGGATGAAATTGTGATTCATATCACTTATTGTTTTGTGAGCTTTTTCCTTCTAATTTTGTAAATGTGATATTGCTAGATTAGAAGGGGAACATCTATACCATCACAGAGAGTTATTAAAAATTGGTTGAGAATGAGCAGTAAGTATCCATATTTTATCCAAAGGCTTCCATACATACAATTACCAGTTAGATGGTACACTGGAAAAATGACTGTCATTAAAATATCACAGCAAAAATGTACCTAGATATAAATTTAACAAAAAAGTGTGCATTCTTATGTAGAATGACTTACAAAGATAAAAATTTATACTACATTAGTTTATAAACTGAGTGGGTAACAATGGGAATTTCCAACTACACAAGCTGACTTTAAAGTTGATACAAAAAATAAATAAGCAAGAGTCAGGATAATTATGAAAAAGAAGATTAACGAGAAGGAAATGGCTTTGTAATACACTAAAATGCATCATAAATTTATAAATAAACAATGGTATGGTAGAACACGAACAGAAAGATCAATGAAACAGTCTAGGAAGTCCAGAAATATAGTCAAATAAGAATTAAAATACAGTAAATTATATAAGGCATTTCACATAAGTTGTTAAAAGTTAAGGATTTTTTCAATAAATGGTTTGGGGACTACTGAATAAGCATTGTGAGGGAAGAATGATATTGGCTCCGTATTTCATAGCATACATTGTCAAAATCATTTTTAGCTAGATCAGAGATTAAACTCTTTAAAAATTAAAACCATAAATAGTGCCAGAAAAATTTATGGAATGATTTTTTATTGTAATCTCAGAACAGAGACAGTTTTTCTAAATATAACACAAAACTGAGAAGCCATAAATAAAAAGACTGATAGGATTTGTGCTCTAGCCATGATAGAGTAAGTGGTATTACATTAGTCTCTTCACCATAAACAATTATAAAACTGTACAAAATATGCAAAGAAACTCTTTGAAGGCATTAGATAATAGGCAGGGTAAAACTGTAATTTCAGAGAGTAAGAAAATTTAGGAAGTGAGCTGAGCTGTTCTGCTGAGCTTAGAAGGTGGATATCAGAGTTTAGAGCGCTTGACTCTACGAGATAAAGCGTCAGAGAAAAAGATGCACAGAATTGGGACTCCAACGGTCTGCGCTGGGTACCCATGATGAGGGTTAGACTATACCTGCGCAAGACAGCTCCATTCAAGGCTTACCACAG
Organism: Glis glis; assembly: GCA_004027185.1. Lineage (NCBI taxonomy): Eukaryota > Metazoa > Chordata > Mammalia > Rodentia > Gliridae > Glis > Glis glis. The sequence continues at coordinate 55,054 of PVJS01005973.1, read as the reverse complement.
GGCAAGCTGCAACAGCGCTGAGAAGGGAACAGATACGCTAGAGGTTGGGTTGTGCTGAGTTGAGAGCAGTCCCAGGGAGTTCTGGCCCCACCAGAGTGGAGAATCCTCGTTCATTGCCCAACATCAGGGTGAATTACCAGGAAAGTTTGCCTTAAGAATAAAGATGAGGTCCTAGTGTGAGACTTATTCTAGACCTTTCTAAAATCAGCAGTGCCTAAAACCTTGCTCTAATAAGATATTTATATAAGAAAGACTTTGGAACTTAATATCTCTTTTGTTATAGGGCACTGCCAGGCACGGTGGCACAAGCCTGTAATCCCAGTACTTGGGAGGTTGAGGCAGGAGGATCACCGGTTTGAGGCCAGCATTGGCAACTTAGCAAAACCCTCAGGAACTTAGCAAGACCCTTTCAAAATAAAAAAGGCTGGGGGTGTAGCTTAGAGATAGAACGCCCCTGGGTTCAACCCCCAGTACCAAAACAAATAAATAGGGGACTGCCAGGATTTAAGCATAAAGTCAAGCCTACGAAGATTCAAAATTATCTATCAATAAATTCACTGCCTGCTAAAATATGCCTCAATAAATTTCAAAGAAAGATAACATAATCCAGAGTCTCTATATTATTCCAAATGTATAGTATTTAATTAAAAACCACAAAGAAATAAGAAATATGACCTATGGTAAAGGGAAAAATGATAAATAAAAACTAAAACCAGGATGACCCAATGATATATTTAGAAGACAAAGACTCTAAAGAAACTGTGGCACATTGTATTTTCTAAATATGAGTACAATAATATCTCCCATTCCACAGGCTCTTTTTCAGAGTGACTGTGCCAATCTCCTACAGTGTGGCCTTAAAGTATTTTGACTGATGAAATACAGTGGAAATGACAGTATGGGACATCTTAGGCAAGGCCATAAGAAGCCCTATAGCTTTTGCTATGTCTCTTGGAATTCACTCAGCTGCCATGGTGTGAGAGTTCAAGCCACATGGAAAAGCCACAGGCAGGTGCTGTGTTTGACAACCCCAGCTGATTGGACAACCCCACCTGAGCTAGCTACAGGTGATGATCAGTATCAACTACCACTCATATGAATGGCTCATCCTGGATGTCTAGCCCGGTCTGTCTAAAAACAAAGTAATTGGAATTATTCAAGCTATAGGACAGAAGGGGGAAAAAATCTTGAAGAAAAATGAAAACATTCTCAGAGAGCTGTGGGAAAATATCAAATGGCCTACCATATGTGTAATAGGAATTTCAGGAGAATGAAGTAAGATTGGAAAATAAAAAATATTTGAATAAATAATGACTAACATTTTTCCCAATTTGATTAAAAACAAAACTCTGAATTATGAATCCAAGAAACTCAGTAATCTCTATGCAAGATAGACATAAAGAGAAGCAGTTTTAGGGTGATCATCATAAAAGTTGCACCAAAGATAAGTCTTAAAATCAACCAGAGGGGGAATAAAAACTAGTTTCATATAAGAGAATATAGATAAGAATGACTACTGACTTCTCACCAGTAACAATGGAGGCTAGCATTTAATGGAATGATATCTTCATAGTGCTCAAATGATTCTGGATCCAGCAAAAATATTCTTCAAATATTAGAGTGAAATAAGGATATTTTAGAAAATTAAAAACTGAGGATTTGCTGTCAGTAGACCTTTGCTAGAAGTAGTGCTGAAGGATAGCCTTCAGTATGAAGGAAAATGATACTGAATGGAAATTAAGATCCACGGGAAGGAATGAAGTCAGAAATGGCAAATAAGTGACTAAATATAAAATATATTTTTTCTTTGACAATTTATTTAAAGGACAACTGATTGTTGAAAGCAAAAATAATAATGCCGGAAGGTGGAGTCTATAACATATGCAAGCAAAAGATAAGAAAAAGATACTAGAAAGTATGGGGAATGGGTAAATGGGATCAATTTTATTTTATATAAATTATACACCAATAGACCTGACCAAAAATATGTTGACTATTTGAGCACATTAAAAAATGTTTAAATATTTTCCAAAACCATAAAACTAACAGCCAAATGAGCATGCTAAAAGTAGAAAGAACAAATTAATAAAAATAACAATAGAAATTAATAACTTAAGAACAAAGAATTTTAGAACTAGAAGACTTAATAAAACCAAAAAATGATACCTTGAAAACAAAATAAAATGAACAAGCCTTGAGTCTAATTAACAGGGAAAAAAAGAGAGAAAATACAGGAAAATAACATCAAAATTCATAAACGATCTTAATCACAGGTACAGATAAAATTTTGCAAATTCAAAAGAAAGATTTTATATTAACATAATAAAATGTAGATGAATGATCTTTTTCTAGGAAACACAGGCCAAAACAGAATAAAAAACATAGAAAATCCAAATAAAGGAAAAAATGAAATAAAATATAAATAAAGGATTCACATTGAAAGACAGAATAGTATTCTGGGAAATAAAATGATGATTTAATTTCACCAAATACTTTTTAATTGCTGGTATTCAGCATTGGTGAGTGTATGGATGAAAGGCTCCTTCTCTTAGTGTTCAAAGGAGGAAATTGTTCAGCATATGTAAATCTTACATGCTTACCCTTTGGCTCAGAAATTTCACCTTGAATAACCTATTCTACAGAAAGATTTGCATATGCCCCCAAAAAAAGACATTTACAATGATGTAGGATAATTTGTCATGTTGGAAATAGTAGAACACACAAAACCCCGTACTAGGAGCCTAGCTATATAGTTAACCATTACATCTATAAAACGGTTAAAAGTAATAAAGTGTATCCATGTTTACTTAAATAAAAGTTAATGAGATGTATTTAAAGGGGGGGAAAAGCAAATTATACAGCAATAGTGGAATATGTCCCCATTTAAATTTTAAAACAATGAGAACACTGTCTACTACCTTGCCTCTAGCAGAATATTTACCACACTATAATGAATGATCACATTAGGAGGTTGATGTGGGTAGAAACTGTATAAAAGGACAAAGGTGAGACACAAAATAAGAGTGCACACACACATACGTGTATATATATTTACATATGATCTCATAAAAATGTTTAACAAAAACTATAAAACTAACAGCAAAATGAGAATACTAAAAGTAGAAAGAACAAATTAATAAAGATAACAATAAAAATTAATCATCTAAGAAAAAAGAATTTTGTATATATACACACATCATACATATATAAGTACACATACAGCCAGGCATGGTTGCACACACCTGTAATCCCAATACTTGGAGACTGAGAAGGATTAGGATCGCAGGTTTGAGGACTGCCTCCGCAGTTTAGCAAGGCCCTCTGTAACTTACTGAGACCCTGTTTCAAAATTAAAAAATAAGCCAGGCATGGTGGTACACGCTTGTAATCCTAGTACTTTGGGAGGCGGAGACTGGAGGATCCAGGTTCGCGGCCAGCCTCAGCTCGCTCTCGCTCTCTCTCTCCCCCTGTCTCTCTCTCTCTCCCCCTGTCTCTCTCTCTCTCTCTCTCTCTCTCTCTCTCTCTCTCTCTCTCAATCTCTCTCTACTTAGTGAGGCCCTCCGCAACTTCGTGAGACCCAGTTTCAAAATAAAGTATAAAAAAATAGGGTCGGGAGTGTAGCGCGGAGGTAGACCGCCCCTGGGTTCAATCCCCAGTACCGCAAAAAAAACAAAAATAAAAATAAAAATAGGGCTTGGGGTGTAGATTAGAGGTATAATGCCCCTGGGTTCAATCCCTAGTACCACAAAAAACAAAAAAGTACACATACACACACACACACATATATGTATATATATATATATATGTATATATGTATATGTAAATACACACATAATACATTCATGCAATTGATTTTCAGTATGCCAAAGAAATTCAGTGGGGATAAATTAGCTTTGTCTGAAAATAGGACTGGAGCTATTGGGTACTAATATGAAAAACATATAAATAAATAAATAACTTTGACCCTTACCTCACACCATATATATATTTTTTTCAATTAGGCAAAAGATTTTAACAGGCCCTCCGCAACTTAGTGAGACACTGTTTCAAAATAAAAAGGGGGATGGGGATGCAGCTCAGAGGTATAATGCCCCTGAGTTCAAGCCCCAGTACCACAAAAAAAAAAACAAATTTAACAGACCCAAAAAAGTAAATGGATGGCAAATAATCACACTGCAAGATGCTCATTACCAGTTATTAAGGAAACACAAGTTAAAATAAGGAAGAAGATAAAACTACACACCCATTAGAATGGGTAAAATTAAAATGATTGACAATTCCAAGTGTTAGTAAAGATGTTGAACTCCCATTGTTATGGCTTGGATCTGGAATGTTCCCTAAAGTCTCATGTGTCCCCAGGGCAGCCATGTCCAGAGGTGGGGTTTTAGGCAATGATCAGGTCATGAGGGCTCTGATCTCATTAGTGGATTATCCACCTGATGGGTTAATTCATTGGCAGATGGATGGTGGGACATAGTTGGAGGAAGCAGGTCACAGGGGCATGACCTGGAAGGATTTATCTTCTTCCTTCTCTCTCTCTCCTTCCTCTAAGTTGTTCTGGTCTGGTATTTTGGTCACAGTGGTGAAAAACTTACAAATGCGCCCATTTACTGCCAGTGAGAATGTAAAATGGAACAATCGCTTTGTGAAACAGTTTTTCAGTTTCTTACCGTATGACCTAGCCCTTCCATCTAAGTATCTACCCTGGAGAGCGCACCTATACATGAATATTCCTCATGCTTATATTTGTAATAGCGCAAACTGTACATGAATGGATAAACAAACTGTAGTATATCCATTCAATGGAATACTATGCAACCATAAAAAATGAATGAACTGTTGATAAACATGAGGACATGGATGAAGCTCAAAAAACATTTGCCGAATGAAAGAGGTCAGACCAAAAAGAGAAAATACTGTGTTATTTCATTTATATAAAATTCCAAAAATGTAAATGAATCTATAGTGACAGGGAGATCTTGATTTCCTGAGGACTGGGCAAGGACGGAGGGATATGACCAGAAGAGAGGGGAGAAAATGATTACAAAGGGTCATGAGAAAAGTTTCCTGGTTATGCACATGTTCATTATCCTGATTATAGTCATGGTTTCATAGTAATATATATAATATATATGCTCAATGTAATATATATCAAGTATACCTCAGTAGATAATGTATTGAAAATTTTCAGTTCTAATAGGCAATTCTTATGTGTGGACATATGCAAATATGTTCACAGTTTGTAAATACTAAAAAACCCCAAATTTCTAAATCCAACTTGTATTTCCCTCCTGAGCTCCAGATTCACATTCCAACCACTAGGCCGGGTGTGCAAGCACATGTCTGTAATCCCAGTACTTAGGAGGCTGAGATAGGAGGATCAAAGGTCCAAAGCTAGCCTCAGCAATTTAGCGAGGCCCTCAGCAACTTAGCAAGACCCCGTTTTAAAATTTAAAATAAAATCAGGCTGGGGGGTATAGCTCAGAAGTAGAATATCCCTGGGTTCAATCTCCAGCAACACACGCACGCGCACACACACACACACACACACACACACCAACAACTGCCATAGACCACCTTAAATCTTAGCTCAATTTATCCAAAACGGAGGTCACCATATTGCATCACACAAAAATTCTCCCTCACCAGTGTTCCATATCTCAGTAAATGTCACCCCCATTCATCCAGTTCAAGACAGAAACCCAGAAATTATCTCTGAATCCACCCCTGCTCTCTCTTCACCATCCCCATACCCTCAGCATTGATCGCCTGTTCCTAATGATAGTGTCTCCTAAATATCTCTCAGGTGCATTTATTTTTCTCCAACTCTACTATCACTCTAGTCCAAACAACATCCCTTACCACTCATGTCCTGTTAGTCAACCTATTCTACCTTAGTTCTCAACCAATCCATTCTTCATCCCATAGCCTGTAGTGTACTTGACCCTTTGATTCTGTGGGTTCCACATCCACAATTCAACCAAAAGCAGGTGGAAAATATTTGGAGGAAAATTGCTTCTGCAGTGTACATGAACAGACGATTTTCTTATTGTTATTACCTAAACAGTACAATATAACAACTATTTGCATAGCATTTACATATTATAACTAATCTAGAGATAATTTAAAGTATATTGGAAGATTGCTGTAGGTCATATGCAAATACCATTTCATATAAGGGATGGATTCTGAAGTCATTATATGAAGGCATTTCATCTAAGGGACTTCAGCATCCATCAATTTGGGTACCGGGGTGGGGGCTGGGGGTTGAGACTCAGGATGGCTGCATATATTTTTAAATGCAAATCTGACCATGGCACCTGCCTGCTTAAAACCCTTTAAGTCTTTCACTGTCTGCAGGAAAGAGTCCTTAATAGACACTACAAAATAATGTTTGATCAGTCCCATCCAACCTCTTTGGTTTCATCTAATACAGCTTGTCCTCTCCCTAAGCTTCGCATGCTGCACATCAGTCCCTTGAACCGCCGTTCTGCATCTCAGGATGGCCATGCCAGCTGTTCCTACTCAACAGAAGTCCCCACCACCACCCGAACTTCACATACCTCACCCCGGAGCAGAGAGAACAGCAGATGCAGAGACCAGGTAAACTATCACTGGCGATCCTCGAAACTGCATCCTATCCACCCTGCCCACTCATCTTTCCTGGCCTCATCTTAGTTACCGTCTAGATGCCACCTTCAAAACCTCCTGCTCTCAGAAAACTCCTCTGACAACGTACTCAGGTGCAGTCTGATTGTTCTCTGGGATTTTTGAGCAGTAGCTCTCCGCACATTCATGACTCTTTGTTCCATGTTAGCCTGTGGTTTCCACTTAGCCAAACTAGTGCTATTAATAGAGGACTGAACATAATGGTATACATAAGAATGAGGTCGACTTTCTGCTTCCTAATGTTTCAAATGCTTAAGTGACTTAACAATGCACACTTTCTTCCTATTCATGATGATGTTGGCTTAGAAATAAAGTCAAGGCAAAAACTAAAAGAACATGGATAATCCTTTTCATATCAGTAATTTGGCTTTTAAATTTATTCAGCACTTCCTACAGCTGTAATGCCCGGAGAGCATAGGGTACCAATGTCTGTCCCCTCTGTTAACCAGAGAGGTACCTTTAAAAAAAATAAGAAGACACAGAAGGTTATAATCATACAAAGCCATACAGACCAAAGGACCTTACTAATGAGGAATCAACTATTTGAGTGGCACACAGATGCTTAAAAGGGATGCTCAAAAATACTAGATTTTGTAACTTTTCCCAGGTGTGCGTCATTGCACCCCACATGAAGGAGAGCAGACTCCAGCTTGGGATTTTCCCAGCAGTTCTGAGGGACGAGGACTTGAGGCCCCGCCACCCAGCAGCAGTAACAGCTGGAACTCTCAAGCTCCTCTCTTTATGTGGAGTGAGAGTCAAGAAACCATGCACGCTCCCAAACCCATCAAAAGAGCCATTGTGCTGCCCTGTCCCCTTCTCAAGCCAAGAAAATAAACCCCGTGACTGGGTCGTCCTCTAGCAAGGGGCAAGAGCGAGTTCAATGGGACAGTGAAGGGGACAGAGCCAAGGGTCACCCGGAGGATGCCGTTTTGCTGCAGGATGGGGGGCAGCCAGCAGCAGGCTCAGCAGTGATCACTCAGCCAATGAGGAGGGATGTCCGGGGAAGCTGCATTCCTGGGGCTCCGGGGCAGCTGGCCTGACCACCCCCCAGCCCTGGCAGAAGCACAGAGAACTTTCTAAGCTGGAGGAGAGATGCCGTTCATGAGGGCCCATGCTCTTCTCCTCATGCTGCCCCGGAAAGGGTTTTTGTTCAGGTGAAGGCAAAATTTACCAGGACTAAAATAAGAAACTGGGCGTGGTGGTGCACACCTGTAATCCCAGTAGTTGGGAGGCTGAGACAGGAGGATAGCAGGTTCGAGGCCAGCCTCAGCAATTTAGCAATGCCTTCTGTAATTTAGACCCTGTTTCAAAGTAAAAACTAAAATAGGCCTGGGGGGGTGTAGCTCAGAGGTAGAATGCCCCTGGGTTCAATCCCCAGTACCACACACACACATACACACACACAAAGAGAAAGATACCCTATAATATATATTTAATTGTCAGGGCATCAGTCTCTCGGGGCCAGCCCGAGAGTGATGTGATGCTGAAGGGGGGGAACAGACACCGAATGGCCCGAAAACACATACCTCGGAGCGGGAGTCATGTCAGGCACAATCTCGTTTATTAGAAAGCCAAATCCCTCCTTTATAGTAGAGGCAATACAGGAAATTCGCAAGCAGTAGGGTGTGGTCCAATGGCACGCGACGGGTCGGGTCACCACGCCCCCCTGTAACCTATCATAGGTAGAGGCACCTGTCGTCTGTGAGCACGGAAGGAGGTAACTGCTTATCATAGCCCTCCTGAGGCTAGGTGGGGCTATCTGCGGGACCTCCCTCCGAGGGGTCCGCCAGCGCCATCTTTGCCATTGATATGCTGAGTTACTGCCACGTGGGAGAGGCCCGGTACTCGGTACTCTAGAGCAGGCTTCTGCTAGTCCACCAGGCCCTTTCATGGCACCGGGTGGGGGGCCCTGCATTTAATATATAATATATATCATATATAATATATTTAATATATAATATATAGCATATATATCATATATAATATATATCATATATAATATATATTTAATATATAATATATCATATATAATATATATTTAATATATAATATATCATATATAATATATATTTAATGTATAATATATATATCATATATATGATATATGTGGCACATCCTAGATTCCTATGTAGGCTTAATCCAGAGTCAGTGTTTTCATTTTCTTCTATAGAATGCCACTAGTTAGAATCATGGGTTCTACCATGATGGTATGGCGGTTCCTCAAAAAACAAACAAAAAAAAAGAATAGAACTTCCATATTACCCAGCAATCCCACAATGGGGAATACACCCAAACGAAAGGAATTCGGTGTATCAAAGAGACACCTGCACTCCCATGTTTACCGCAGCGCTATGCACGATAGCAAAGCAATGCAGTCAACCTCAGTGCCCATCAATGGATAAATGGGTAGAGAACATTGTGGTGTATATACATATACAATGGATTATTATTCAGCCATAAAAATTATGAAATGCTGTCCTGTGTGGCAACACATACGGAACTGGAAGACATTATGTTAAATGAAAGAAAACTGGCATAGAAAGACAAATACTGCACGTTCTCACTCATACATGGAAGCGAGAAAGGTTGATCTCAGAAAAGGAGAAAGTATAACAGAGGTGACTAGAGGCCGAAAGAGTGGCGGGGGGCACAGTGAGAGGGGAGATAATGGGTACCGAAGTACAGTTCGATAGAAGGAGTAAGTTCTAGTCTTCTATAGCACAGTCAAGTTATTGTCATTAATAATGATTTCTTTTATATTTCAAAATAAATAGGAGAGAGGACTGAGCATATCCTAACACAAAGATCTGATACGTATTTGAGATGATAGAAATGCTCATTACCCTAATTTGATTCTTAAACATAATACACATATATGGAAATACTGACTGTAACCCATAAAGACATAATTATTATGTCAATTTAAAACATCTTTAATAATTAAAGAAAAGAACCATGGGCTCTAGAATCGGATAGACCCAATGTTGAATAAACACCACCTATTGACTAGGCTTCTTTGAACCTCACACCCTTTGTAGGTACAAAATGTGTAATACCACCTGCATGACACCGTTGCTATGACAATGACAAAACGATACTTAAATGAGATGTGCCCAGCACTCAAAACCCTGAAGCTGAAGGTGCTCACGTAAAGGTAGGTCTAATTGTGAGTACGACTGTGAAGAAGGGTGCTGGAGGCTGCAGGGACAAAGGCTGGCATGGAACAAGACCACGGTACAGCCACTGGAATTAAATGGGAGCTGTTAGGTTTTAAACCAGCACTTCCCAAAGTTAGTTCCGAGGAATGCTAGTTCTTCAGGAGAAAGGAAGAAAGAGAAGAAAGAGAAGAAAGAGAAGAAAGAAAGAAAGAAAGAAAGAAAGAAAGAAAAGAAAGAAAGAAAGAAAGAGAAAGAAGAAAGAAAGAAAGAGAGAGAGAAAGAAAGAAAGAGAGAGAAAGAAAGAAAGAGAGAGAGAAAGAAGAAAGAGAGAGAAAGAAAGAAAGAAAGAAAGAAAAAGAAAGAAGAAAGAAAGAAAGAGAGAGAGAGAGAAAGAAAGAAGAAAGAGAGAGAAAGAAAGAAAGAAAGAAAGAGAGAGAGAGAGAGAGAAAAAGAGAGGGGAAGAGAGGGAGGGAGGGAAGGAGGGGGAGAGAAAGAGGGGGAAGGGGAGGGGGAGGGAGGGAGGGAAGGAAGGAACGAAGGCTGGCTTTCAGAACCATTTGGAAAATGGTTTTGGAAAATACCAGATTCAATAATTTAAAAGCTTTCTTCTTGAAGGATTTCTGATGACTTCCCTACACACTTGCTCCTGGTACATTCCCAGACCCAAATGAAATTGTGCGTAGTGTTGCTTTTCCTTGGTGTGTTTCATAGTACATACTCTGGGAGAGTCGGTCTAAGTGAATGGGCCTTGGGCTCAAAACCCAGAGCTGCCTTACCCGTTAGGCACTATAAAAGGGTGCCCAGCATTTACGAGCTTTTCAAAGGCTTAAAGATGATTGAGAACAGGAGAGAGAATCTCCTGATTCCAAAGGGAAAAGCACAAAAAGAAAACTGCAAAAAGTTGCAACTAATATTTAAGTAAACACCATCAAAATGTAACATCATGCCAACTAGTCAATCAACTGCTGCTCAACCATTTATATGTAATTACTTTAAAATATACTTATCACACAATGTGGGCGTATTTGATATGCTGTGACTCAGGGGCTCCATTAGAACTAGAATCTAAAATTTAGAACATCAGTTGCTTTTTTTTTTTTTGCGGAACTGGGGATTGAACCCAGGGGCATTCTACCTCTGGGCTACACCCCCAGCCCTATTTTTTATTCTTTGTTTTGAAACAGGGTCTCACTAAGTTGTGGAGGGTCTCACTAAGTAGCTGAGGCTGACCGCGAACCTGCGATCCTCCTGTCTCAGCCTCCCAAGTACTGGGATTACAAGTATGCACCATCACGCCCTGCTGAACATCAGTTGCTTTGATAAGGATGGTACCGTGTGTGTGTGTGTGTGTGTGTGTGTGTGTTTTACTGGGGATTGAATCCAGGTGTATTCTACCTCTGGGCTACACCCCCAGCCCTATGTTATTTTTTATTTTGAAACAGGGTAACAGGTTGTTACTAAATTGCAGATGGTGGCCTGGAACCTGCCATCTTCCTGTCTCAGCCTCCCAAGTCACACACACACACACACACACACACACACACACACACAAGCTGGAGAAGTTCCAACCAATAAAGGAACCAAAATTATGAACCAAGCCCCAGTGAGGTGAGCACCCTCTGAGACCAGTGAATTCACCGAGCAGCAGGGTGGGGTGGGGCCTTCCATCTTCCCCGTCCACAAGCCCTCTGTGCAGACAAACTCAGGGTAGCTCGGATTCCTCGCCACAGAGCAAATCCTTCTCAGCGGTAGCCACAGGATCCTGCGTCAGTGAGCCCACCCTCCTGTGAAAAGCCATTCGCGCCACCTCTTCTACGGGTGGCTTTGCATCCGTTGCTTCTGAAAGGAGCCCTGCTTTCAGGGGATCTCTTCCAATAGATGGCCAAAGACGACATTTTCAGGAGTGAGTCGGGGAGGAGGCTGAGGGGGGCCGAAAGAAAATCTCGCCGCTTCTAAAGGTCTTCTACAGAAACCTCATTTGTTCTAAAGACGACGCTGGGATATCATGCACAGGTGCAAGTCCTCAGAGCCTCGCTTACTGTGGACATGAGGGGCCTCCTCACGTCTTCCTCAGCTTCCGTCCGGCCGCTGCACCACAGTGACAACAGAGGGCTAGAGGGAATCGGCCACGCGTCCACACGCCTTTCTCTATGATCTGGAAAGATATCTGGATTCCTGGGATAAATCTAAGCCCTCTGTCTATTTCTCTACTTCTTTGCAGAAAAAGAAAAAAAAAATGAGAAGCTATGACTTAACAAGCCCCAAACATTGCCCTTTCTTTCAAATCAATCTATTGTTCAAGGTCTGTTAAATATCATGTCAGGAAATACTCTCTTCTCACTTCTAGTGTTTGATTTTTAACAGCGTGACTCATTCCTCATCGTTTCCCCCTTCTCCAAAGTGGGTTGTGAGCAAATGAAGAAAAGGGTAAATACTTACGCGCGCACACAAACACTCACACTCACAGCAGAGGAAATCGCCCTTCCTTTGTTAATCTAACAAGAGAAATCACCAAGACCCTCAGCTACAACCATGGGAGGAAATTATCATATGCACAAATACAAGAAGGAGCGAGGCAAACGAGACTTGGTGAATGAAAAGAACAGTATTCCCCTGCTCCACACTTTTTTGGAGCTAAATGTCCCTGTCCTCCTGGTTATGATTCCCCTGTGACATGTTTGCCCTTAAGGATTTCACGGCTTCCTACAGACTGCAACTTTCTCTTTCTCTCTTTCTCTCTCTTCCTCCCCTCCCTATTATTGTCACTAGAGAGTGTGGAATGACATGTTCAAGAAAATGCTTGCCCAGAGGCCAGAATGCATTTCCTCTGCACTTGGATTCCCATTTATTCCACTAAATTTCCTTACAATTAATTTTTAAAAGGGCTGAGAGAGTTCATTTCCCAAACAGCTGACAAGAACCGTGTTCCGTGAAAGCGAACGCAATGGCACTCGGTGACCATTTTTGCTACCATTATAAAATCCTGACAGTCTGAATTCTGACTCTGCAAACGGCACTTTATTGCTCCGATCCAGTGATCGGAATATATTGATACTCCCCTGATACCCATCCAGAGCCAGGAACTGGTTTTTCTTAATTGCACTTTAGCCTAAAGCCTATTAAATGCGACTTGATTATAAAATGCATCTGAATTGCCACAATAAATTTCTTGGCAAGATTTCCAAACGTCAAGTAAAGAAGTCTATAATCTCCTAGTCTGGCCATTTTGCCGACTTGCCAGGTAACTTTGTATAAAGGCTGTTCCCTCCCCATAACTCCCTTTCTCAGCCAGTGGACTAGTAATAATAGATTTGTCTAGCACTCAGAAATGGCTGCAAGACGCTTCTTTATATTTGGACAGCATGTTGCAAATGACAAGCTGGCTTTAGGCTAAATATGTCAGAAGGGTGTTTCGGCACAGGTTGTTGGTGTGGGCATTTTTTTAATTTCTGTTTCGCAAGCTCACTGGCATCCTTCATCGGCTCTACCTTTTAGGGCTCACAGCTCAGCAGTCTGTTGTATATGCTGTCTTGCATTCAGGCTCGTACATCCATGTCTTGTCCCCTGACTCGACCGCACCCTCACAGCGCTGTCTCGAATCCAGGCACAACATTTAAGGAGCACACCACGTGGACAGATCAGTTGTCTAAAAGCGGAAAGCCCTGGTCCTTGATTCATCCTAACCACTGGATGACAGGTCTTCTCCCACATGCCTAATCTGACAGCCTGCACAGCCCCTGGGGCATTCCGAACCAGTCTCTGCACCTAATGGAAGGCAAACCCCCTCTTCACCAAGGTGTTAGGGAGCAGGACCAAGAAGCAGAAGAACACCCATGCACAAGGTCGCCCAAGCGTGTGTCTCCCACACTGCCCCTGAAGACTTCCAAGCCGTAGCATAGGCACGAAAAGTGATAGAAATAGTGCGAAAAGTTATTCAGCCCTGACCTCTCTCTACAGACCACTGACAGAAGTATGCAAAGCAAAAAACATTGGTAAGTGAAGTATCTTTGCCTCCCATAATAGGGCGCGATTGCTCACTCCAACCATGAAATTACATCCCTCTTTTCAACCAAGGAACTCAAAATGTCGGATGTATTCTCACAGCTGCCCTGCACAATTTGGGCACAGATATTATCCTCCCATCAGGAATAGAGAAGAACACTTAAGAAACTACCCTGCAACCTATTTCCTTGCTAGGCAATCCTAGAATGGCACATTAAAGGCGTATATCGTGCAAAACTTTCAAATCCGCAGGACCACACTGGTCTGTAAGCTCCCAGCTAAGTCACAGGTCACAGCCTCTACCACAAACATGTTATCTCCCTAACAAGCATTATGATGGCGTGAAACAATGGCCAATCAAACAGAGCCAAGATTCACAACTCTTTTTTTTTTTAATTTAAAGGAAACAGTTCCACATTGTTGGTTGGTTCGAGCGCCCCCATGTGTCTAAACAGGGTAACGTCACTTGAGATCTTCCAAAGGGCTATTTTAAAGGACAAATTAGATGATGCAGAAATCCTGTTTGCGCCTGTTTCCAGAGCCTCCTGTGAAACTCTGAAAATTCACAGGCTGCCCTACGAGGATAAATTTGTCCCCCGTGATACAAAGCAACATCACGACTTACACCTGAAGGAATGAGAAGCAGATCTTAACAGGAGTAGAGGCTAATTTCAACTTGCCTGTTCTGGTTTAAGCCTGTTAGGTCATCCTATCTCTTTCTTTTCCCTGCACCCTGAGGGGCAGGGCTCTAAGCACACACACCCTCTCTGCCACTGTGGAGGCCATACAACAAAAGGACCCAGAGCTACTGCTACAATTCGCAAACCTCGGGAGGTTTTCCCACCATCCACACTCTGACCACAGGTAAAACCACTCTTCTCCCTGGCTCCTGGGCCCCTCCCATGGGAAAGAAAGAGAGCAGTCCTTCCCTCACAGATAGGGTGCATCTGCAGCCATGCCTGACACCGGGTAGAGAGGCACCTGGTAAATGTTCACTCAACCCAAATCTATAAACTCTATTCCAATCCACTGGCCATATTATGTTTTCAGAAAACAGGTACAACATTCATCCTTTAAAAACTAGCTTGGAAATTCCTGGCGCTTTCGAAAAAGGCAAGCATCTCTTTCCTGCATTCCTACCGGCACACCTGACCCTGTGCCAGGTGCACAGAGACCCTCTATAACCAGGGCAGCTGGGGTAGGAGGGTGGAGAGGAAGGAGCTTGCCATCTTAATGTATTTTCTTGCTGGCTTTATTTGTAAGAGTTTAAGCAATCAAAGATACGTAAGAGGGACAGATTCACTCAAGAATTGTGTGTGGGGGGGTACTGGGGAGTTGAGCCCAGGGGTGTCTTACCTCTGAGCTACACCTCCAGCCCTTTTTAATTTATTTAATTTTTAAATAAGGTCTCACTAAGTTACATTTCTTTTTTTGAAGCAGTGCATTGGCCTCTAACCTACAATCCTCCTGTCTCAGCCTCCCAAGTACTAGGTTTACGGGTGTGCACCACCATAGTTGACTTCACTGAAGAATTTGAGACCATCCACACAAAAAAAACCTGGTGTGTTTACAGAAAAATGGGGGGGGGATGTTCTCCCCGCATCTTCCTCCTCTCCCGCTTTGTGTTGAGGTGAGGAAGGAGTGACTTAACAGTCCAGCAGAAAGAACATGGGCTCTGAACTGCTGAAGAAAGATGGCCCCACACCAGTCACTATGTCAGACAAACCCTGCTGAGCCTTGCACTTGGCTAACCAAAAGAACATTTACCAAGAAACCGTGCTCCTGGGCCCCGTCACCAAAAAGGCAGAGCCGCTCACCGCTCAGCTTTAAGCTCGCCAAATCCAACAAAGCCTTGGAGATTTTTGGCTTAATCTTCTCACTGAACTCGCGCCAGCCCTGCACGGGCACAGCCGGGGCATCATCGACCAGCCTTGGGTGTTGGGAGCTTCTCCCTCACACTGCTGAGCACTCCCTGCTCAGGGGCAATGGCAAAGTAGATACTCCCCACCCACTGCATGGGGTACCTCCCACTCAACAGCCTGGATCTGGAAGGTTCCTCACCATCAAGTCCTTTCTCTTTCTTTCTTCCTTGTTTTTTTTTTTTTCTTTTTGTACTTGGGATTGAACCCAGGGGCATTCTACCTCCAGCCTTTTTTTTATTTTTTATTTTTTAATTTTGAAACAGGGTTTTGCTAAGTTGCTGAGGCTGGCCTCAAACCTGCCATCCTCCTGTCTCAGCCTCCCAATTTCTGGGATTACAGGTGTGCACCACCATGCCCAGTCAAGTCCTTTCTTTTGTTGGGTCATTTTGCAATCTTAACAGAATGCCAGCTGCTCACCACCTGCCTCATGGAGATACTAGGTTGTCCTCACAATTAAAAATCATAACTAAAAAGTGGGGAAAGTTTAATGTGCATATCTCCATTGTTATTAAGCTGGGAGAAAGGTATTTTTTCTAAGAAATCCCTTAGGTCAATTGACAATGTCCATTTTATTTCAAACAGCTTTCATATTGATCTCTCTTCCTTTCCTACTGCCACCATTATAACCTCATCCACACAAACTGATATTACTAACTAGTGGTACAACATCCATTCTTTTCTTTCTCCAAACTACCCTGCTAAAAAGATTTTCCCCAACACTAATTCTAGCACATCATTTAACAATTCCTAATTATGAGCCCTGATGACTCCCTATTGCTTGTAAGATAAAACTCAAATTCTGAAATCTGACATTCAAACTCCTCCATATTCTCTCAGACTCCCAGGAGAAGTTACAAAGGAACCAGATATCATCTGTCGTGTCCCCAAGACTTATATCATTGCTATTTCCAAGTTTAAGACAACAGCGTGATAACTGTGGGCATTCAATTTTCCTCAAATTGTGGCGTTCTGGACAGAAGCCTAAAGTTGGGCATCTCCACTTAGACTTCAACCCCCTCCCCTTGATGTTCTTAAATGTATTGGCGTCCTCAAATATTTTGACATTCTCCAATGTATTGACGTGACAAGTTACATTGAAACCCACGTGGCTGACTGCCATTGTGTTTCTCCAAATGACAGCTTACCTGCCATTGTGAAAGGTTTGGCACACCTAGCAAGGACCTCGGGGCCTGTGATGGTAACTGAGCAAAATAAGGAAGAGCAGTAAATCAGCATCAGGAAAAACACAAAACACATCCTGATCCTTGTAGAACATGGTGTTCTGCATCAGAGAGTAGAGAGAGCATCAGAGAGTGGAGAAAAGGTGGATGCTCAAAGAAGATAAACCACCAGGTCACCATGCAGTAGACGGCACAGGGCAAGTCCAGCAGGAGGAGGAGACATGGGTTCCTTTCATGATGGACAGTGGCCAAGGAGGTGGAGAAGGCCGATGAGCAGAAGTCAAAACCCTCGGGAAGACTGTGCATCTGTCCTCTGGTTCCATCTCTGAGAGAGAACATCAAGTGACCTATGGCATTGACCTATGACATGGAGTGACCTCTGCATTGCAAACATCCACCACTCCTGCCTAAAGCAATGAAGAAACAACCTTGGAGCTTTCTGGAATAAGTATTTAAAAAAAATAATCAGATCTTTTCCCTAAATTCTCAAAAAGCAATCACAGGGGCTCACATCCTTTCCCCCATGATCATTCCTTTAAGATCCTCCCATGCTGCCTCCCCACATCCCTGCTTGTCCGTGCATCATCCGGACGTCAGAATCTTTAGGAGGTCTCACTGAGGTTGACCGTGTTCCCCCACTCGACTGAAAGCACCTCCAGGTCAGGAAGCATCCATTCCCCTTCTTCAGGATCTGTTCTCTTTTACCCTCTCCCACACATCCCCCAGCACTCAGCCCAGGAGGTATTTGAGTAATACCAATGCTGTCAATTAATACAAATTGAAATGTAAAAGTTATTTAATGAAAATCTGAAGATTCTTTTCTTCTTTTTAGATCTTTTCCTGTACCCTTTATTCCCTCTATCCTTTTTTTCTAGCAAACATTCTTGCTCTCCAACAATCCCCCCCTTTTTTTTTTTGCAAAGGCCATGCTCCCCCCATGCATACAGAGCTGATTCTTGGGTTGGTTTGTGGTTAGAAGAGCTGGCATTCTCTTAAGCTTTCCTTTGAAGGCTTTAGGATTTAAACCGAAGCCATCAGCTGGCTCTATTCCTTTACACGATGCCTAAGACTGTAGGGATCACCCAATGCCCTTCTGAAAATTCTTAAAGCTTTTATTATTTAATCCCTTCACCTCACCCCAGCCCTTAATGACCACCTTCCTGCCTTGAGAAGTCCTCTCACGGATCATTAACCTCCTTCGCAAGTTACAGACAAGCCTTGGGGTTGCTTGCAGCCCACTTATAAGAAAATATGAGCTTCTATACCAGGCATGATTTGTGATTCCACTGTAATTTTCCCATTAAGTCTAGAGTTTATCAGTCTTCTCTCCTACACATTCTGGTCTTTCCCTACCCCTTCTTCCCAGTCCCACCCACCCTGCCTCCTCCCCACTCCCCGAGAAATGAACTGGTTTACCCAGCAGGTTTAGTCTCGCTCTGGCCACCTTATTGTTTCAACGTGATTATGAAGTTGTCGGGCTTGAATACACAGTTTATTAATTTTCAGGCATCCACGGTGTCTCTCTGTTTATTGTGGTGGGAGCAGGTGTGCGTGTGTGTGTGTGTGTGTGTGTGTGTGTGTGTGCGCGCGCACGCGCCTACGGTAACTAATGCTCCTGGATTTTGCAATTCTGCTGGTGACTGAAAAGAGGGAGTCTTTTCATTTGCGTTCCTGGAGAATCACATCATTTTCGGGGTGTAAGGAATGCCCGAGTCCAGCTTTGACATTTTACAGATTTGAAAACAGAGGTAGAGCAAGGTGAAAGGACTAGACCAAGGTCACAGAGTTGATCGATAGGGTGTCTGGAAGCACTGCTCAGAGCTCTCTAATCTCAGTCCACCAGGGCTCTCCTGCTCACGTCCACCCCTCCTTCAGGTCTCATACATGTGAGAGAGAACCGAAGATGCCCAGAGATCACAGAAATGCATCAAACCCGAAAACAAACCTGCAGAGAAGATGTGCAGATATTGTGTGTATAGCTTACAACACAGAGAACACCCTGTTAAAATTAGAATAGAACAGCTGTGATTGGATTAAGTTCTAATCCAAAGAGATCACACCTTCCCACCCTACATGTTACCCATCCCCCCAGTAGCTCATGTAAAAAAAAAAAAAACCCCAAGATGAATACATTTCAAAAAAGCACCTTGGAGAGCTTTTCATATGATTTTCCTCTAGTTCGATCGATACCAAGTTATTCCTTGATTCTGTGAAAATAGCTTTTTCACACATCTCTGCACACATAGCCATACACACACACACACACACACACACACACACACACACATCTAAAACATTGGCAGCAGGTACTTTTAATTTGCTGGAAAATATTTCTAAGAAGTCAAAAAGCTTCAGCTGAATAAGCGTGCCCTCCTATTGGTTCAAGTGACCAGTTGAGGAAGCTGATTGGTCCCTGATCCTGAGGACCGATAAGAACGCTATAAAATCCCTGGGTGCAGCTCTTGGGCCCCCAGTTTGCAAAAGCCAGAGGTGCAAGAAGCAGCAGCCTCCGCAGCAGCCTCCGCAGGAGCAGCATCAGCAGCAACCAAAAAAAAAAAAAAAAATCCTCATCAGATCCTCACCTCAGCTTTCAGTATATCCAGATCCACATCTTCACTCAAGCCGGGAGAGGGAAAGAGGAAAGGGGGGGAGGAAAGGGAAAAAAAAAAACCTAACAACTTAGCGGAAACTTCTCAGAGAATGCTCCAAAACTCAGCAGTGCTGCTGGTGCTGGTGATCGGTGCTTCTGCAACCCACGAGGTGGAGCAGAATGACTCTGTGAGCCCCAGGAAATCCCGGGTGGCGGCTCAGAACTCAGGTAAGCGCAAACCCGGGACCGGTTTCTCCCCCAAAGAGCTGTCCTCATTTGCCTCTCTCTCACTTTTGCAACTGTGTCGGTGACGGCTGATCTTGATAATAAATGTGCTTCGTGCCTGGTGGCAATAAACTGCCAGTGTAATCCAATAGCCTCAGGAAGTGCAGCTCCTTTGTTTAATAAATTGCATGCAACTAACGAAGAAGAAGAAGCCGGGCGCTCCGCGAGGGTATTTCATTGCATAAGCCTAGCCTGATTGCCTGAAATCTGGCACGTACCCTCTTGGGGGGAGGGGGCGGGGGAAAGGCTTGAATGTTGGCATGCTTCAAAGCGCTCTCTCTCGACTTTCCAGAGGCTGGTCTTAAGGTGAGACAGGGCTTGTCTGATGCTGTCTCTCCCCCTCCCCCCTTTAAGACCCTATAACTTGACTTCGCCTCCCCAGAGAACAGTAGAGAAGCTCCCTCTTCAGACAGATTTTCAGAACCATAGCCCTCAAGTCTGACAAATCCAGGGCGGATTCAGAGAAAACCCTACAATCCCACCCCCAACACCCACCCACCGCTGTCTCCTGACTGGCTCTTTCTTTTCTCTCTCTCTCTCTCTCTCTCTCTCTCTCTCTCTCTCTCTCTCTCTCTCTCTCTCTCTCTCTCTCTCTCTCTCTTTCTCTCTCTCTCTCTCTCTCTCTCTCTCTCTTTCTCTCTCCATTCAATTGCCCATGCAACCCGTGGCCAGAAAGCCCCTTGCAAAAGAATATTTGTGAAATGGAGCAGCTGTTTCTGCAAGGGGAAGGTCTCACTTTCTCCCTACTCCTGGAGCAGTTAAATGTGGGTGACCCTGGCCTCTGAGGGTACAGGGGCAGGGGGAAGCCCTCATTGACACCTCTGGCCCCGGGCTCCTGTGGCCCCACTGGCTGCTCTTCCATTTCTGCCCTCTCTCCCCCAACTGTCAGCAGAGATGGGATCGCAGGTGTCAAAATGCTGCAGACCCCGCTCCCCGAGGAAGAGCGCGGGGCCCTGCCGAGAGGAGGGCTTTGCCTCACTTCCTTTTGTACTTAGTTGCTATAGAGATGCCGTGATTCACAATTCCAGCTTGCCTAAAACAATAGCAGCCCTAATGCATATTAAAACTGCTTAAAGCAAAGTTATAATTTGAACCCGTGGAAATATATAATTAGGGAAATGACTTGTAACATCCCAGAGGCTGCGGGTGGTGGGAGGGGTGGGGAGGCCTCGGTGCACCAGGCTTTTGATCTCCGAGGAGAATCCTACGGTATGAAGGCTACAGATCATTTCTTGCCGAGCTGCCTGCCAGAACACCCCCCTTCTGTGGGAGAGAAATTACTTTTATGGGAGATCTTATCCAGCATGTAGAAAGCCTCATGCAAGTTCTTTGCGGTTTTCTTCCAGTCTTGCACAAGGGGCGCCTTGGCCTTGTTATTCCACACCTGTGTTTCTCTCTTTTTAAGGAAAAAAAAAAAAAAGCTTTTAATATGAGAGATTATACATACCTCTCAGCACTGTCCTGGGGTGGGGGATGGGGTGGACATGAACGGATCAGATTCCTGTCTGCCAATATGATGGTAGGTTGAAAGGCCTGAAATTCAAAGGTCTCCATCCAAGTGGTCTCCTGGCAAATTCTTTGCTGCCATTTTAGGTTAAGATCCCATGCTTTTTAGTCTGGAGTGCATTTTTTTTTTTTTTGGAAACCAGGTAAATGCCCTGGCCCTCCCACCTCCTAAACCTGAACCCCCAGCTGCTGCCTCCCTCCTGCCTTCCCAAGCCCCAAGTGCCTGCAGAGCCATGACCTTTGACCCCCCCCCCAGGGTTGCAGAAAGGCACTGTGCGTGCAGGGGCTCCAACCTGACTCCAGTCACCAAGACCTATGAAATGGTGAGAGCCAGAGCCGGTGCCTGGAGAGGGAGCTCCCTGCCTCCCCTTCCGGGACTCTGGCTCCTAAAAGCAAAAGGGGCCTGTCCATCCCTCTCTCTCACCCCATCCTCATCAAATGGGCCTATCTAATGCCCCCAGGACAGGCTTCCAGGATAAGTTCCTTTGCTCCTTTGTCCTTGAACTTTGTCTCTGAGCCCACCTGATCCCACCCAGCATGGCCCCTGTTTGACCCAGATTGGATGTGATTGTCTCTTTCAGCTGAAGTGGTCCGCTGCCTCAACAGTGCTCTGCAGGTTGGCTGTGGGGCTTTTGCATGCCTGGAAAACTCCACCTGTGACACAGATGGGATGTACGACATTTGTAAATCCTTCCTGTACAGCGCTGCTAAATTTGACACTCAGGTAATAAGACCTTGACCCCTGTTCCCGCCAGCTGCTTGTCTTTAACAGAGGGTTCCACTATTGTTCTTAGGAACCAGTCTTGTAGGGAACCAGCCCTGCTTCCCAACCTCCCTACACGAAATTCCCACCTCGGGGGGTGTGTACGCACACGCACGTGCACACACGGTTTGGGCCAGGAACTAGGTTCTGTATAAGACGCTCCCTGCCCCCACCCACAAGGCATGTCTGTAAGGAGCTGACAGAGGCTGACTTCTAAGGGGAGGGATGCTGAGCTGAAAAGCTTTCCCTCTTCAGGAGGAAATAAAAATGTTCTTCTAACAAAGAACTTCTTGCTAATACCACCTGGCAGACTCGCTTGTAATCTGAACGATCAAAGTCTCAACCCGGAGTGTGACAGTTGTCAAGGTGCAGGATGGTCCACGATGGCTCCTCTCTTTCTTCCTCTCATCTCATTCCCTTTCTGTACAGCTCAAGATTGTCTAAGGGAGAAGAGATTAAAAAAAAATTCTTGGCAATGTCAGGCAGTCTTCTCTTGGCAGGAATATGCAGATGTCCCCAGTAGGCCACCACAAGGAGCCCCCTTGAGGGCTCCACGTTGCAAGTCCCCCTGACCTCTTTTGTCAGGTCAAGCTGATGCTCTTCCTCCTAACCTCCGTCCTCTGCAGGGAAAAGCATTTGTCAAAGAGAGCTTGAAGTGCATCGCCAACGGGGTCACCTCCAAGGTCTTCCTGGCCATCCGGAGGTGCTCCACCTTCCAGAGGATGATCGCCGAGGTCCAGGAGGAGTGCTACAGCAAGCTGAACGTGTGCAGCATCGCCAAGCGGAACCCCGAAGCCATCACTGAGGTTGTGCAGCTGCCCGACCATTTCTCCAACAGGTATCAACTCCGTCCACTTCCTTGCAGTTGGGGGAGGGGCGCGTGGCTGGCACAGCCAGGCTGGGAAGGAGGGTTAAATTGCCACAGTCATGCTCTTATTTTAGCTTACAGTCTTCCCAGCTTTTGCAGGAAAAAAAAAATATGTTTGTGATTGGTTGTGACAGTTTAAGCAGCTTGGATTTTTTTCCCCCACTGTTATAGGAAGTCTTTCCATGCAGCTAACAGAAAGCTTCATCTGCAGCAACCCTGGGTGCCTTTCCTTTGTCCATTTCTTGCCATAAGTCTGAAGGAAATGGCGAGGTTTCTGGAAACCACCTTTTGAGACATCAGATTTGGCTGAAACCTTTCACTGTGCCGCAGTCTAGTTGGCCGTGATAAACACTCTGGTCAAATGTCATAATGCAGACTTTTGTTGAATCTGCGTGAATTTCTGATCAGTCCCAAGCCCCGTCCAATATTTCTCTGGCGAACCCAGAGCAAGCCATCTCACGTTCCTGGGACTGGGATTTTCTTTGTGAAAAGTAAAAATATGAAAGTGGACAGCCCTCACTTGAGGTTCCCTCCCAGCCCTCAAGTCCCAGGTTTTCCAGAATGCAGTTCTGCTGGCTGCCCAGGTCACATGGACCGCTTCGTGCTGTCACGTGACCCGAGCTCGTAATATCTGAGTGTTGTGCCTTTCTGTGCCCCTGGCTCAGTGTCCTCACCAGCCAGGAGTGAGGTCCTGATGCATAAGACGGCTGGCCTCCTGGTTGCATGTAGGTAGCCTGGAAAGGTTTCCAGCAGGAGCTGAGGGACGCTGGTAGGGCTGGCAGAGAGAGATGGCAGAGGCGGCACAGACCGATCAAGTTCAGCCCTACTTGCGATGCCCCTTGCCCTAAAACTTAACTCCCATTCCCAGAGCTCTGTGATTGACTCTTCAGCCAAACCTGCACGTCACAAAGCCCAGTCCTATGTTGCACGGATCCCCTAGGAGCTGTCACAGACTTATAGGATTAATTGCCTAGCCAGGTGCCACCTGGTGTGACAGTTGTCAAGGTGCAGGATGGTCAGCTTGCTGTAGCACTCCTCCTGGCCAAATCATACACTGGCCACAGCCAAGTCCTTCTGGGGCTTCAAAGTGGGTGAGTCATGTCCATGCAGGCAAGCGGAAGACCAAAAGAGTGGCTCCCCCTTGGGAAAAGATTAAGGTCCCCAACATAAAATCTTTGCAAAATTTCTAACTCAGCTCCTAATTAGTGTCCTTTGGAACCACAAGTTGATTTATGGAAATCATTTGTCTGGTCCTTGGAAGCACTCTATCCCAGGGTTCTAACCAATTTTCTCAGAACAGGAAAACCAACTCCACCGTATCTCTCAAATGGCTTGTCTCTTCATATCGACCTTGGTTTTAAAATGCTCCTAGAAAGAGTCTTGTTGCACGGGGAGAGGGAAGACCTGGCCAGTTGTTAGAGACACCCTTCACCACAGGAAAGCCATGGAAAGTTCTTTGTCACACAATGGTTAGGGGGAAGGGTGTTAGCAAAGTCATTATTACGAACTTAGACACTTAAGAATCCTGCAGCAAATATGATCTATATAATATGCCATGTTAGCCAGGAACTAAGTTCTATCTAGATCTATATAATATGCCATGTTACCCAGGAACTAGGCAGGAATTATGCCTGTAATCCCAGTACTTGGGAGGCTGAGTCAGTAGGATCACAGGTTGGAGGCCAGCCTCACTGAGATCCTCAGCAACTTAGCAAGACCCTGTTCCAAAATAAAAAAATAAAAAGGACGGGGGGTATAGCTCAGAGGAAGAACACCCCTGGGTTCAATCTCCAGTACCCCAATAATAATATTAATATGCCACATTATTAATTTCGAGGCAACACTGATCTCACTATTTCAACTGAAGTAGCATCTTCCATTATGAAAGGAGAGGTGCTATGGAAGGAGGGTGCAGATACTGGCTCAAGATCCCAACGTATTCAAGAAGAGACTAGTAAGAAGAGTTCTTAACCGGACCATTATCCCATTTTAATAGGTGCCTTTAGAAAATGGTCGCAAAGAAACTCTTCCTCCCCCTTCTCTCCTCTCAGGGGACTCACACTCGATAGGAAAGGTCAGGGAAGAAAAACATGGCCGGCTCTGGAAGACCGTCTTCTCCCTGCAACTCTTCCCTCTCTCCAAGCATCTCCCTTCCACAGGCCAACATTATTCCTGTGGCGCGCTGGAGAGATTTCCGGTTCCAGGCCGGGCCTGCCTTGCTCTATTTAAACTCCTCACCCTCCTGAGACATCCTGCTTTCCCAGCCTCTGTCCCACCATAGACACACGCTAAGTCGGTGCCAACTGGCACAGAATTGCAAAAGGAAGTAGTTACAGGTTCATTCCACCTTCCTGTGGCTTATCTAGCATGAGATTTGGGGCTGGGAGAATCCAAAATCCTGTGACTGAACCAGGAGGCAGAACAAGGGAGTTTGCGGGGACAGAGATGCACCCAGAGGAAAGAAGGGAGTCGGACTGCCCCCCTGGCTGGATTTGCAAACTGCCCCTTCAGCCATGAGGGAAGCGGGCAGGATCGATCGGGCGCACAAGGCAGCGTGAGGCTTGGGAACCAAGTAGACCAACCCAGACCAGAGCGGGAAAACCGACAAAGCGTCCAACTCTCTGGGGCATGGATAGGGAACAGGAAACAGAAGAATAATATTGATCAAGGGAAACAAAGGCCTATTTATAAACCCTCACACAGAACGTTCCTAGGCAGTATGTGTGTATTTGGGTAGGCAGGGCTGAAACAGTAGCTATGGAGAATATCTGATCTTATTCTTTACCAAGAAAAAAAAAAAGTCAGGGATGGAATTTTCAAAGTGGGAAGAAAGAAACATGTTTTAAAAGGACCTTCCAAGCTGGGCGCAGTGGCGCATGCCTGGAATCCCAGTACTTGGGAGGCTGACACAGGAGGATCTCAGGTTTGAGGAAAGCCTCAGTAACATAGCAAGACTCTCAGCAACCTAGTGAGACCTTGTTTCAAAACAAAAAAAATAAAAAAGGGATAGGGGTGTGGCTCAGAGGTAGAATGCCCCTGGATTCAATCCCTAGTACCACCAAAAAAAAAAAAGAACCTTTTAGGTTGGTTGGTCAGAACACTTGGGCTACTGAGTCTTTGCAACATACCCCCCACCCCCACCCTAAAGGCCATCAGGATAAAGAAGGGAATCTTCTTAAATAGTCCTAAATAGTCCTGCCTCCTTCTGCAAAGAAAGGGCTTTAAGCTAAACTGAGCTATTTTTTGTTGAGAAGGAAAATATGTTATTGGATTCCTAAAAACATAGCATGTTATAGCTGGAGGTAACTGTGATCTAGACACGCTGCCTCATTTCACTGATTAAAGATCCAAGGCTCAGAGACAGGACTGACCTGCTGAAGGTCACCAGCTTGTGAGTAAGGGAGTTGGGCCCAGAATTCACATGGCCTCGAGCCAAGCTGTTCTGATTTCTACTTCAAAAATGGCAGCCAGAAAAACCTGCGAGAAATAGCCACAGTCCAAAAATAGAAGCCCGAGCAAAAATTGAATCTATAAGCACCAGGGTGGTCAGCAATTAAATTTGCATACATTCTCTCCTGCGAGAAAAGACACATCCTCCCCATAGCTATGGAAACTAGAAGTCCTGGTTACAAGAGGGTGCTCGCGAAATATGCGACCAGTGCTAAGTCTGCTTTTGCTGGAGGCACAGCCTCTTAAATAATCCAGCTCACTCAGCGACCAATAGGAAAGAGCCATGTCATTGACCTGCAAGTGCACAAGGTAGATGCCATCCATATTCCAGTCATCATGGAGAGGTGCAAGGGCAACTCTGCTGACTTAGGCGCAGCCTGACAAGTTGTTCAGCCTTTGAGGAGGTACAAATGGAGACATGGACTATGTTCTCTGCTAAGGAGCTCTCCCGGCCTGCTCTGTGAAGTTAATAAAGTCCACAAGGGAAGCCGAAGGGTAGATTTGAGGTGGAGAATCACTAAGAGCAGGCTGGCAAGGGTCACCATCAAGAAATGCCAAAATCAAGCCGGGCATAATCCCAGTACTTGGGAGGCTGAGACAGGCGAATCGCAGGTTCGTGGCCAGCCTCAGCAACTTAGCGAGGCCCTCCGCAACTTAGTGAGACCTGTTTCAAAATAAAAAATAAGAGCCGGGCATGGTGGTGCACCCCTGTAATCCTAGTACTTGGGAGGCTGAGACAGGAGGATGGCAGGTTCGTGGCCAGCCTCAGCAATTTAGCAAGGGCCTTGCTAAGCTTAAATGAGACCCTGCTTCAAAAACTAAAATAAAATAGGGCTGGGGGTGTAGCTCAGAGGCAGAATGCCCCTGGGCCACAAAATAAACAAATAAATAAATAAATAAATAGGGCTGGGGGTGTGGCTTGGAGGTAGAATGCCTCTGGGCTCAATCCCTTGTACCAAAAATAAAAATAAAAATAAACACCCAAATCAAGTATCGTATCTGCTGTCCCAGATGCGTATCAGGTATTGTTTCTGGGATGGCAGATGGGATATCTTTCTGCAGGGAGCCCACCGAGGATGAGAGCAGACACCTCCACAAAGCAGGACGACTAGGGAGTGCGTGGCCCTAAGCTGCAAGGAGAGCTAGCGAGGCTTAGTTTC